>JAODPA010066528.1:0-10888 GCA_025585075.1 Nepenthes mirabilis
TATTTTAATATTTTAAAATTTACTTTTCTTAAAAAGTTCTATAGACGGTGAAAATTACTATTACCCATGGGCCGAGCTATAGAATGTATGACTACTGAAATATGCATAATAAAGGATCAAGCACTGAAAGGAAAGAAAATAGGCGCTTGATGAGCGCCCGATTTGGATGGAACTGGTCGAATTATTTTGGACATCAAGCGAGTAATTTATGCTCGAGTGAGAGACCGAAAGCAAGACGGAAGGGAGGGAGTAGAGAGAATAAAAGGGGTACGCATTATACTCGAATTTGGATGATATTTTTGCCAGAATTTATTTCATTTTCCGGTCCGTGATACTAAATCATGTCTTGAATGCTTCTACCGAATTAGATTTGTCATTCTAAATCTTGTTTACATTGTGCTGGTATGCAACACAAATGAGGAGGGATGGTCAATTGGAAACCGGGTAATACTAAAAGCAACATGTAATGGCAGATTTTGATTTGTATTTTGGCTCCCCTGTTTTGTTATGGAAATAATTCCTAAGCAATTCTGCAGAGTTAGCATGCGGGGGACTTTGATTTCCTGCTTGTGTCAATGTCTAGATTGGCAGTGCAGGAAAGCAAGAAATTGGCAGATTTCTTCAATGGGGTTCTCGCTCGAGCAGCTGACATGTTTTTTAAATTAATCTGAGTGCATTAGTAAAGTTTGGCGCGGTTCTCATCGGTTACACTTTTGTCAGGGGAGAAAACATTAAAGGGGAAGGCAAATTGAGTTTAGGATGCTTTTGCTGAACTAAATTTATCATTTCCACTCTCATTTGGTATAATTTTCGAGTTCCCAATTGTGCAATGATGAGACCAGGGGGTAAGTTATGCACCCATGCTTGAGAGCTGTATGGGATTTATGTAACCATGTTCGATTATGGTTGACCCATTTTTGGACAGCATTGTCACATAGTTTTTATCCTTTGACTTGAAGGGGTTTTTCACGTAAAAAATTTGGCATATCTTGCGTGGTTGATTTAAATTTTTATCGTATTGTATTGTATTGTTGTCATCTTATTTATCTCCTCACATATTCGAAGAAATGTCGAGGATTCACCACCCCCTTAGGCACCACCTACAAAGACAAATGGACAATTGTGTGGTGGTGGTGGTGGTGGTGGGTGGTGGGAGATGATCTAATTAAGAAAAAAATGGCAGCAGCACTTAGGAAGGTCTTCTTCTGAAGTTGAAATTTCAACAAACAAAAATACATCAATTTAAGTGATAAGACAGGCATTAAAGATCACTAAAATCAACAACTTTGATCCGAAATTAAAATTATAATATATCCAAAGCAACAAGGAAAGGTCTACAACCATTGAGAAGCCACATTTATAGACATATCATTCTTTAACATTGGTAAAATTGTCCCCTAATTTTCACACACATCTCACAGTTTATATTTCTCAGTTCGATCAACAAGCCAAGTCTCGTTCAAGCTCCATATCCCACATCAAAGTAAGAGAAAACATTACAAGATGTTGGAGAAAATTACCAAATTCCGCAACTAAGATCATTCAGAGGAAAATCAAATGCAAAATTCAACTACATATAGAACACAGAAATCACTTCATCTGGCCTCTGCCCTATCAAATCCCGAGATATAAGATCATATTGATGTAAGATTATCAATCAGTAAAGGGCAGGACCTTGTACCTGTAGAGAAGTTTCCGTTTCTTGAAAGTGGGGTTGTCGATAGTAAGAACTATCTTGCCGACTTCACTAATTTTATAACTGCTACATATAATAGGTTCATCGTTCAGTCCCATCTTCGTTGCCTTTTGTATAATCAACGTATAACCATCTTTTGAGCTTGGGACAAATTCAGCACCGTATGTCACTTCCCACCCTACAACTCGAAGTTCCCACACAATTACACATTTCTGCAAGTACAAAGAAGGCAACTAAGAAGTGAGCCTATTTATCTTTTGTTCTTTGAAAAGCTAAATATTATGAATTGGGGAGATTAACAACAATAAAATAATAAGCAAATGCATAACAAAACACGGTATTAGTGTGGAAAAACCTTTAAGGAAAAGAAGGCAAAGACAAAGAATGAGAGGTTTTATTATTTTTGACAAATAGGGATATAAGATGAGCTTGATGGCTATGAGTTGTATTTTTAATTTCCATCAAAACTCTAATGCAAATGTCATATACATACATAAATATATATAACCGATGGATGCAAAAATATAATAAATTTATACAAAATTAAAAATTCACAGCTCTGCAATCCAAAATATAATGCCTTTGGCCCGGTTCCTCTACTACTGCCACTAACCTTTATTTAAAATTCACATCAAGTGGTATTGAGAACTTTTCGGGTTTGGCCTTCAACAAATGGGCATTCGCACACAATGAATTTAAGTCACACTTAACACTAAGAGGCATAGACACAAACATAGGGTACAAAAAAAGATGAAATACCGATGCTAACATATTTTTCTCTTAAAAATGAGACAAAATATGTTATAAACAAGTTAACTAAAAATATTATGTTTATTTATAGATATGAGAATATAATATAATATCAATACTATTTTACACTAAATTATTAATAAAAATGTATATTTTTTTATTTCCTCACCCTCAAAAAAAAAAAAAAAAAATCGCAGGAAATGCCNGCAGGAAATGCCAGTTTGTAAATAAAACAATATGAAAGAGTGTTATTACAGCATATCCACATAATAAAAGAAAGACTATGGGACTAGGTCTGTAATTCTTTTTAAATTACCGAATGACTTCACTGTTATTCGTTTATATTTAACAACTCTATTTTCCTTGAAAATTATAATCCAACATGTGCAAGACATATCGGAGTCAAAATGAAAAATAATAAAACATTCTAACACTAGCCGGGGAGAAGTGTCAATGATTCTTAGCGGAGAAACATGCTTCAACTAACTTGGTGTCGAGAATTAAAAATCTCCCAAAGCAAAACTCAAATCCTAATCAGAACATGCAGAGGATGAAGCCTACCTCAGAAACCAAGATTTCCACAAATTGCTTAGTCGTGGGTTTTATATAAATTTGTGTTGCCGGATCATCGACAGTAAATTCTGGATTGCAATCACAGTAATCCACACTCAAGCCACCATACCGAATTGGGACTTTCTCAGGAGATATGTACCTGTGCATCAATTTAAAGTAAATAAGATAGAAATGAAACCAAAATCGCATACTAATTTAAACATCTATGGAAGAGAATTTATGTCTCTACTAACTTGAAAAGAGTTTCAGCAGTTTTAGATGGTCCCGCAAAGACAAACTTGCTTTTAGTTCTTTGGGTCATGAATGGGCTCATCATCGTGTAGAAGGCAACATACCACCAAGGAACATTGATAAAAACCTTAGAATTTCCACAACACAAAAGTAGGCTATTAGTACCGGCAATTAGACTCATTGAATTTAATCAACTTATTAAGTGAAATCCAAAAAACAAGCACTGATAGCATAATAACATCTAGTTTATTTTATGGTTCCGAGGAAACATGTGCACAGGAAGCCGAATTCCCAAAGATGTAATGGAAACTAGAAGGTTTCCTTGGTAGGCAAAACAACATTTGACTTGCTAGCCCTTGGCAAATCCAACTTTATTTACTTCAATATAGCAAAACCAATGTCAGAAAGCCATGAAACAGCTAGTACATTTTATCCAACCAAGTAGGCATACTACCTAGGAAGTATGCATTGTTAAGAAGGGTACCGACCGAATCGGCAATGGCTGTGATTGAAGCTTGTGATCCAGGAGAATGCTGAATGAAAGTGATGCCAAAGCCATCTCATGCTCCATTGCTAGTTGTTGAGATCGGGTGAATCATCAAGCAAACACATGCAGTGTTTACTAACGTGTTGAGCATCATCTAAACACAAAAGCCTAAGTTTATAGGCCACTGGTCAACACACATTTATAAGACGCTACAACTCTCTTGATTTCTCCAATGGGGGAGACATTTTGTCACCAAATCACACATGATTTCCAACATGTATGTGAACCAAACATATGGAGATATCACTACCTGGAAGCCTCCCCGAACAATATGATGCAACATAGTACCTGAACCAAACAAGAGTCTGGCATAAGTCCTAGAGAGTACGAGGGGAACCAAAAAATTGAAATCCTACATGTACCCACAAACTGAACTAGCTCTAGTTTCTTCCTTGAAACACTATGTAATGGTTCTAGGGAACATGGAAGACTTGAGGGAGTTGTACCTCTTGTTAGAATTCATACAACACAGAGGAATTCGAATTCCCGACACTATTAGCCATCCTTTTTCCACTATTGAACACGAGGAACAATTACAAAAAATGCAATCAAGTACACAGATTGCACTGCCAATTTTACGTGAAAACATTTTTAACTAAGGAAAAACCATGATACATTACATCAAAAATATCTCTGCTAGATTTAGAATTGGGTGACAAGTGACCCCCCGTGAGTGAGCCTATTCACAATCATAACATGTACGAAAAACAACTTAATGCTAACCCCAACACCTTAGCAACCAAACAAAATAATACAACTAGAAATTGACAACCAACTAGTAATACGTTATACAACTGAAACTAAAATAATATACCCAAACTTGACAAAGATGGAACATGAATTAGACCACAAGGGACGTCTAAAACTTTCCCTTCTTCTCTTCTCTCATTTCTCTCTCTTCCTTGCAGCGCACTGTATAAAATGGCTATCAAACACAACCCTAAAATCAGAACAAGGTATATATAGTCTATGCGGCCGCTTCAGTGGCCATCATGCGAATTATGTGGTTTGTCACTAGATTTATTCCCGACCATGAAGCGTAAGCCGCTCGCTTATGGCTGGCTTGCGTATGTTCCTCCAAACAATTTCACTTGGGCAAACATTGCTCGAAAGGCCCTAAACACCTCTTTGCAAATTTCACTCAAACGAAACATCACGCAAACCTTGTGTGAAAAACAATTATAGCTCCAGAAGTAAAAATCCACATCTTCCATGGGTGTGGAAATCACAAAAAGTGATCAAAATCTATTATTGTGTGTTACGTGCACAGTGGACAGCTCTGGCAAATGCAACGTATGAGACGAGCTGTTAAGGGAAGTGAGGAGAGAAATCTGAAGACAAAGGGGGAGGGGAGTCCAATAGAGGGAGGAAAAAGATAGCTACAGAGAGGAAAGGGGAAAAGTTTGAGAGAAGCAGAGAGAGAGAGGCAGAGAGAGAAAGGGAGAAGAGAGGGAATTGATATTATATTCGATACCCCACTATCACAATTTACATAGCATTATATCAAAATCTATTACACAGTATTACACAGAATAAAATAACAAAAATAACAGAATTATGGAAAATGGCAGGTGGTTGGCTAATAATAGTCGGCTGATGTGGTAGGATACCGATGTGGTCGCGACGTTTCCGAGGATGAATTTCTGAGCCCGTAACATTGCCCCCTCCATCACAGAAACTTTATCTTCAAGGTTGAACAAGAACAACAAAAATTCATGGAATGTATTTTAATTGTTTCCATAACCAAGAACCGCTGCCCATGATGGTTGAGGATGCCCAGAGGAAGATTGAGGTTGACCCGGCTGAGGCTGCTGCTGCAATGGTTGAGGCTGAGATGGGAGCTGATATTGAGGTGGTAGTTGGGCCCATGGAACAGCGTAACTGTTGAAAGGAACCTGAGCGGGATTGAGAGAGTAATGCTGCAGTGGTTGAGTGCCAGGAAAAACAGGTGTTTGGCTTGGTGGAGGAGGTAATTTAGGAGTTTGAGGGGCCTCAGGCAAGGTTGAAGTTGTAGGTAGAACAATATTCAATATGCCAATCATTTCGTGCTCTTTTGTAATCTTTGCAGGTGCAGGTGGATCTGCAGTAGTAATGTCATTGCTGGAGGCAACTTTGTCGTCAGTTCCTATAGACAGGTCCTTTGAGTGCATGGGACGTGGTTTTGCATGCCTTCGAGCTAGCTGTGCAAATTCATCCTCAGGCACATGGAATGACTTGTATGGCAATCCAAGATTCTTCCTGGTCATGTCCACTTCCTGAGCTCCAAGAGCACTCCCATGAACACTGCGTGAGGGTGTGGTGCCTTAGTTAGAGAACCAAACCCTATTGTGGTAGTCACCATAATTAAAGACGGCCTGTCTTTGATAGCCGTAGCGTCTTTAATGGCAGCACAAAATTCATCATAAAATGCAATTAGTATGCCAAGTCCCCAATGCTCGGCCAGGGAGCAGGTTTCATTGGAAACCCCCTCCATTTGACAACCATCTCCCATTATAACATATGTATAATGATCAACAATTTCTGAAGTACGTTTATTAAGACGTGCTGCCAGATGCCTCTCAGTTAGGGCCAAACCAACTGCAGTTGCAATACCCTGACCGAGTGGACTAGGGGTGACTACATTCTCAGGATTCTCAACTTTGTTCTGATGACCAGGCGTCCTGCTTCTCCATTGACAAAAACTCTTCAAATCTTCCTCCCGGACGCTATCACAACCAACCAAATAAAGAAAAGCACACTGTAGCATACACCCATGACTTGCCAACAGAACCAACCGATTTGCAACAGGTTTGGCAAGCGCACACTGCAAGGCATCCTTCAGTTCAAGACCTAGAGCAAGGAGCCCTTCATCCGCTGTGGTAGTCAACAGTTGCAGCAGGGTTGTTTGGTTAACACGACATTGATCAACGAGATCAACGATAACTTGGTCTTCCACTGCCATGCAATTCTTTGGATCGATAGCTTGCAGCATGTTAGCCAGGAGACCCATCACAATCTGCAGAGATTCAATGCTTGATAAGCTCTCCACCCCAGATGCCACTACTTCATCAAGCCTTTTCAATGTATTGATTGGCATCCCAACACTAGCGTGAGCAGGTCTAGTTGATGTTGGGTAACAAGCAGTGTGAAAATTGGGGTTGAATCCAATGACCGTGGAGGGAATTGTACACTAGAACGCTCAAAGCTAAGCATCAAACACTTTATTTTGCTATCACGCGTTATTTTCAAAAGAGCTACCTCTCCTTTTTTCATCGTCTTGATACCCGGGTCCCATCCCATAATAATGTGACCTCGTCCAAGAGTGAATTTGAAAGGCATTCCCTATCATAGCTTGAGTTGAACTTTGTGCCATTAAGCACAACACCAGTAAAATGTACTTCAGCCTCATCACATTTTTTAGGAGTGGCCCTGCCTTCACCGTCCTTGACAAGCTTCCTGGTAAGGCCAACTTTACAGATCTCCTTAAGGTTTTCAAGGGCCACAACCTCAATGGATTGGGAGCCTAGAAATGGATGCCTGAATTTCCATTCATGAGTAGGGAGGTCCCTGGAAATCAATTCCAGAGATGGTGGTTGCGGTGAGCGTGGAAACGAATCCACTAGGGATTCATTGTCGTTGGATTTAGCCTCTGCAATTGGAACAAGAATCTGGCGACATTCTCTGTCCGAGTCCAGATCTGCCAGATTCAAGTTCACAATCGGCAGCTCGAGTTGAAGGCTGTGTGGAGAAAAGAAAGTTTGCAGAGTTGTGGCGGTATGTGGCTTAGCGGTTTGGGAATCAGGGGTTGCAGTCGAAGGGGATAGGAACGAAGTAAGGCATGGAAGCAACGGTGAATTGAAGAATTATTTCTCGACGCAAGACAAGGATGGGGAAACTTCAGTAAGGAATTTTGGAAATTGCTCATGAATGGAAGCATTAGAGGCAATACCTGAGGTGTTTTGAGGTACAGTCGCCTTCCACTCCTGTAACTCCTTCGACGTTGCTGGCAAGCTAAGGATTGAACAGAAGTGTGAAATTTCTGTGGGAGGCAGATGAAGATGAGAGGACGGGGCTATGATCGAAGAGGAGGGTGGACGCAATAGGGAAATTTCAAACGGCAAGGGATATTGTTTGCTTCGTTGTCGTTCGATTCGGACCAGAGATCGATGGAGTCCATCCACTGAAGACTGGATCTGTGAAGGAGTCAGAAGAACATGGAGATTTGCGGATAGTAAGGGCTGTCGGTCGTTTCGGTTTTGAGTTTGAGGGGTTTCTGGGAGGCTGTAGCTTGGACGTTGCGGATGTGGTGGTGGAATTACCGTCGGAGATGCCATGAACGCAGTAGTGGTTGGAAACAACGGTGGAGGGTTGAACAGCAAGGGAAGATGCGCAGATGAGCTCTGTTGTCGCTCGATCCTGTTGAGCGATCGAAGGACTTCATCAAGGGAGTTCTAGATTTATGCTTTGGTGGAAGCTTGGGCAACCATGGTGTCTGTGTGTTGTTGGACGGTCACCTGCACCTCCTTCAACTTCGTCGACAGCTTTGCGATGGAAGGGTCAAGTGCATCGAGTACTTGTGTTTCAGTTGCGAGCGCCATTTCCTCTGCCTGTCTCAATGAGAGCACCAATGTTACGTGCACAGTGGACGGCTCCGGCGAATGCAGCGTATGAGACGAGCTGTTAAGAGAAGTGAGGAGAGAAATCTAAAGAGGAAGGGGGAGGGGAGTCCAGCAGAGGGACGAAAAAGACAGCTACAGAGAGGAAAGGGGAAAAGTTTGAGAGAAGCAGAGAGACAGAGGCAGAGAGAGAGAGGGAGAAGAGAGGGAATTGATATTATATTCAATACCCCTCTATCACACTTATATTCAATACCCCTCTATCACAATTTACACAGTATTATTTTAAAATCTATTACACAGCATTACACAGAATAAAATAACAAAAACAACAGAATTATGGAAAATGGCATGTGGTTGGCTAGCAATAGTCGGCTGACATGGTAAGATGCCGATGTGGTCGCGACGTTTCCGAGGATGAAGTTCTGAGCCCGTAACATTGTGCCACCTGCCTACACACGCAGGGCCTTACTTCCATGTGCTTTACATCATTTCAATCCAAAAGCATAGTGTACTGTGCTAGGGAAATAGGACACTCAATATATGGACGGCAACCACTGTTTTGGAATCAAAAATATAAAGAATGTGATTGGGAAAGAAGGCCGTCATTCTAGCTCAACTAAGGAGGCCCCCAAATCCTATACTTGGGGACAAAAGTCATCAAAAGACACTACACTTTTTTATCTTAATTCTACCATGCTCTATTAAATGCTATTTCATTTTCTCAATGTTTAGCTCAAACAAGATATGCCCCCGAATACGGTGCAGCAACCAAATGCAGTCCAAATTGCGAAACCATAGCACAATTTCAAGTCTTTTCAAGTAAAAGTTAGCAAAGTTGAGTTGGTGTAAGAAGCATTAAATAGGATCCTAAACGATTAACTTCAGACGTATTCTTATTTGCTAACTTGACTTGATTGAAAGAATCAAATGACAAATTTGATTCAAGCAATTGATCTGAAGAGTTCAAGGATTAAAAAAAATATGAAGGATTTACTCTAATCATACCAAACTGTAAATCATCAAACAAACTTCTTTCAAATATGGAAAAAATAAACATACAAGAGCATAATTTGATGTTAGGACACACCTGTTTGGCAGCAAATTCAGGATAATTATCCTGAAGTAAATGGACAGCTTGTCTTGTAGCTTGCCTAAGTTCGCTCTTCCCTGGTCCAGGAGCGTTCTTCAAATCATTAACCTGAAAGATAGTACTCACCCCACCGGGGCTAAAATCAAGCTTTCTGATACTCCTTTCCAAGAACTGAATCCTCCACCTTAGAAACCTCGCCCTCTTCTCCTCATCAGAAAATGTCTTCGCATACAATTCCCTGTTCTGAAATTCCCCATAAACATTGTAACAAACAGGATGGCCTTCCCTATCATGCCCGTGCATGAACACCACCTTCTCCAAATCATCCCCTAAATCCTCTTCAACAAGCTTGTCAATCTGAAAATGCATCCTCCACATAAGGGTATTTTTCATCATCACCAAAGCATCGCTTACTTTAAAATCCCTTGCCCTCAAGAATTTCAGCAAGATCAGATCGCTTCTCTCGTCTTTTAGCAGAGGAATTCCCCAGATAGAAACATCTGCATTGGGTGTTTGATGAAATGCCTCAGTGGGGGCTTGCTCCTGTTTCAGAGCAGATTCGATTGTGGTGACTTTCTTCTCCTCTTGAAAGCTTGTCGATGCTTCCTCTTTTGCTTCCTTCGGCGGCGGCGGCGGCGGGATGAGGGTGTTGTTGTTGAGTGCTTCTTGGACTAACTTTTTCAGCTCGTCGAGTGCTCTTCGCTCGAACTCCGAGAGATCTGAGACTAGATTGCTCTCTTCCTTGAAGGAAACCGCCGGCTGGATGAATGTTTTGCCGGAATCAGATTTTCCATTTCCGGGTTCAGCTACTGTCACCTCCTGGGTCGGCGTCTGTTCTGAGAGCAGAACTGATTCTGAGTCTGCTTCTCTCGTCGTCACTGTAGCTGCAGCTGGTGGTGCTGGCGGCGCCACAGCTTCTGTTTCCTCTGCTGTTAGTGATGGTCCCTTTTCTGATAGATGTGCTTCAGTCTCTACCATCGGTGGACGGTCCGCAGAAGGTGCGACAACATCCTCAGCTGATGATGGTGGAGTATACGCCGGAGCTACGTCGGCCATTATTTTTTTTCCAGGAATCTCGACCCGAGGCAAAGGAATCAGCTGAGAGCAGCGGTGGCCGGAGTTGAAGGCGAGAGAGAGAGAGTACAATTGTACAAACTGAGTCGGTGAAGTGGGGTTTTGGGGACCGAAAGCTCACGCGGCCAAGCACGTTGGACTGACAACCCCTATTATCTGCAGGCCGATTGAAATTTCCGGAGAGAGAAACCTGAACCTGGGAATTTCAACACGTGTCATTTGCGCATCAAAAGCAAAACACAGTTTTTACCATAAAAAACTACCGCCGATCACGCTGTCGTCTTCATCATCATCATCGTCTACACATGAACGTTTAACATTAAATATTA
>JAODPA010066529.1:0-10887 GCA_025585075.1 Nepenthes mirabilis
TGTGTCTCGGATCCAGATTGTCGTACGGATTAGAGAGCCTTCGGATTCCCTATCGTCTGGAGGCAACTGCAAGCGGATTTGGTCTTCATCTCTATTAACCTAAAATCTGCACAATACAACTAATAAATAGGAGGTTATAGACCCGACGGGATTTATCCTACCGAAAACACTCCGGCACTCAAGTTAGCAACTTCTCACAATAAATGGAAAGGGATGCACGCTTGGAGGTGCGCAAAAATATACTGCAAATGCGTTGAGAATGCTTGAATGCAAGTGTGGAAAATTGGTGAGCGGGTATTGGGAGGCCTAACTCCCGAAATACACCGCAGTGGGTAGCTAGTTCTCGTCGCCTGAGAAGGCTGAGAGAGTCAGATCTGGAATGAGATTTTTGAGTTTAACTTGCTTGACATAGTGTCAAGCGTCTAGGATCCAATTAATCCCTTTCCCTATAGAAAGGGAGGGATTTCATAGGCGCCCTGGTTGGGGGCTTTGGGTGTGAGAATCTCTGTTGCAGGGGTTCGTTGGCCACTAACTGTTGTAGGTGGTCGCCGGTGTGTCTGTTGTCATCCTGTGGTAGCAAGTTGACTATCGGGTATTGTCGATCACGCTTGGTCTATCCCTCACGCTCGGATTGGTCGGAAAACTGTGACAGTGGCGCCAATTGCGGCTGACAGCGCTGATTCTCTCCCCATTGGCTCATTTCTTTTGCGCCACCACTGTCGTCCAACAACAGTATTAATGCGCCGCAAACGTCGTTCATTGGCTGCAAGTATGGGCTGCCACGTAAGCCGCTCTAGAACGCAGGGATATATTCTTCATTTGGGTAGTTGCTCCACGGGTTGGGCTTTGAATCTCTTTGGGCCTTTGCACTGGACCCAATACTAACCCCCCATGCTTGGGCCGAATTGTGGTCATGGCCTGGCATACCTTTCTTGGTCCAATTCACGGATTCCTAGCTTCCCTCGAGATGCACCGATATTTGTCGTCTTCCAGATTCACGCCTTCCCTAGACGGTTGCGCAGGCTTTTCTGGCGCCGCAATGACTCAATGCCTAGAATGGAAGGATTCGCACGCCTGATGTTACATCGGATTTGAGGGCTTTCCTGTTCTATAAAAGACGTCCACAGGATAGCGTGTCCCATTAGGTGTTGGGAGGGCGCCAACTTACCCATAAATAGGAGGGCCCTTTGACCGGTGTGGTTCATCTCTCGGCTAAATTTGGAGGAGCAATGCGAGGGTCTTGGCTCACCCCACCTCTGGTGGGAGTTCGCGAAGCAATCGGATGGCCTAGTTGGAGATCTGAAACTCTTGACGAAGACTGTTTTCATGCCCACATCGTGGGTGATTCCTCGTACTAATGAGGGTAGCTCGGCCACTCTGCTGTCGTCACGTGCCTCCCCCATAGAGCGACGTCCTCCAATGTGCAGTGGAACCGTGGCGGAGCCATCCAAGGGGGCTTTATCACCAATGTGGCGCGTCGCTCACGGTTTCTACTTCACTTGGACCACCGTATACTCTCTCTAGAGGGGTGGAGAAGGGCGGAGCCTCCGTGGGGGGAGTGCATGTTTTCTGTGTCCCCGTCGAGGTCTCCCTAGTTGGTGCTGGTTCTACCATGCTGGTCGACTACAGTCGATTGTTAGGGCAAGGCCAGCATCGGTACTTTTGTGCTTGGGCGCGTCAGAGTTCCAGTGATACCACTGGAGTGACTTGGTGTGGATCACAGTTCCCGGCTGCGCCCAATGCATCCAACGATGCCGCCTTGGGATTTCTATTCCCTGCTGCATTTTTTATTTCTTATACTTTTACTACTACAAATCTTGTACTTTGTAAAGAAAGCCTTAATTAATAAAAAAGTAGCCATTCATCTTTGTTCTTCCATCTTGTAGCATGCATCTTTTCTCATTGACTGTTTCTTTGCTCTTCATGGGCAATTTTCCTCTTCTGTTGTGTCACGCCTCGTTCCGTGCATCTGAGCGCTTTCGAATGCCCGCGGTCAGTTCTGCTGGTCCTGTCCCTTAAATCTTAATCATAGACCATCGGCGGGAGGACACGGTAGGAGGAGACCTTTTAGTGGCTAGCACCGTGGAAATTCAAACGCCATAGGTGGATGTCACATTCGCCTGGCCATCTGGCACATTAAATGCTTGGGGAATCGTGGGGCGATGCGCCATAATGATTTGTCTTGGAAAGGCACGAAGCTTCAGGGATTTGCCACGTGGAGGGCGTCTGTTGGCTTTCTTCTGGCTCGCTCTGTCTTCAGGACCTGCCGGTTTGCATGGGAATTCCGCCTATTCAAGCACATGAGTTCCTTCCACGGTTGCGTACTTTGATGTTTTGTTTTTAGACGTCGTGAATCTTCGTGCCACTTTCGAGTCTTTTCCTCTGTCTTCTTCCATTGCGACTTCAATGGAGACGTCGTCCTCATCATCTCGGTTAAAACCTTCTTTCGAAGAGCCTGAGATCGAGACTCATGCCTCTGGGATCCCTGGTGTGGTTGTGACCGGCGCAGACGTAGCGCAAGGATATCATTCAGAAGCCACCGTCGTGGGCCAAATGCATATTTTGAGGGCACCTCTAGGCTTTTAGAAGGCGGAGATGTCCGCCTCCTTACCGGGTCATAGGCCTAGAAGGGTGGATCCTTTGCTTCATCGAGTTGCCGGGGCCGTTGAAGGCATTGAAGCCAGGGTGTAGGTTGCGTTCAGAGAGATAGAGCAGTTGAGGGCTCGCACCACACACTTTGAGGAAGTGTGGGCTGAATTAGAAGAGATGGCGTCCAGGCTTGCGGGTGCTAACGTGCAGGCCCGAGCCCACATATTGGCTCTCCAGGAGGAGCTTGAGTGGCTGCGGCTGTAGTTCAGAGGGGAGCTCGCGTGAATGGAGACTGAGCTGAGATCGAGATTCCTGCTGGAAGAGGTTGGTCCTGCACTGGAAAGGAACTTTCAGGACGGAATCCGTCTCAGTCGAAAATTAGTCTCGCTATAGGATCTGAACTTCTGCATCGGCATCCTAGACTCTCGAAACTCTAGTGCCAAGACACGCACGGACCTATTAGAGTAACCTGCTCTGGATTCTTCTGAGCCCAGAGAGGGCTATTAGCTGTACCTTGCGGCCGTAAGTTGCTGTAAAAAAAAAAAAGAGTTGTTAATGATTATTATAATACAACTTGATACTTAACTGTGCCATTTATTTTCTACCACTGGTTGTATTCGAACTGTTTGTTTTCCCTCTTGTGCACTTATCTTGGAAGTCCAGCCACCGCCGTCCCTTGTGATCAGAATTCCTGCATTAAATGCGGGTGTGACAGCGAGGATTTGCTGGGGTGATATTAATTTGCAATTTGACAAGAGGCCATAATTGGCCGCTGCTTGGGACCCGCGGCGCTCCTGCTAAGCCAGCACGTGGCCTGGCCATTTAGCGAAGGCGTCATTTGGGTTTTCCCGCGCGCAGGCGCCGCATTGTCTATTTAAGTGATGTCTCGGTGAAATCCCTTCTTTTTTGTGCCTTTTCATGCTGTAACTTGTTCCAGAGCGAGAGAGGGAGATGGCCAAGAAGAGAGAAACCGCTTCCTCTTCGTAGGTTCCCAAGTCGGGCCACCACAAGGTCGATAATACGGGCTCCATTTTGACAATGAGTACCATCGCTGCTCTGATGGTGGACTACGGGATCGCCAGTGATTGGGCTTATCGTGCTCCTTGCTCTACAGGTAGAGCCAACGCCCCCCAGATGACTGCGTCACTGTTTACGAGCACACTTGAGAGGGGGGTTTCGTTACCCCATGCCATGTACTCTATACACGCTGGTCGAAGCATTGGGTGTTTATGTGGCGAGACTTCACCGCAATGCCATTCGTTATTTGGTTTCACTATGCATCTTCTCCCGCCTTCATACTGGTGTGTTAGATGCAAAGGCGGCTAGAGTGATCTTCCGTTTCATGGAGTCAAAGGATTAGGTCTTTATGTCTCCAAAAATCGGTTTACATTTTCGAGGGACCAACCCCGATTTGGTGAAGAACTAGAAGGGACGCTTCTTCTTCCTACAGGAGCCTTCTGACTTAGAGCTCTCGCGTGAGTGGGGCCCAATCTCCACTGATGAGGAGGAGGTTGAGGCTCTATTAAAGAGATTGAGGGAGGTCGGAGGTACCACTTCCTGGAGATCATAGAGGTTGGCTGCTGGGTCCACCACACGAGCCGGAGACCAATTTCGGAGGCAACATCGAGTGTCAAACCACGGGTGGGAGGTGCTGAATTGATTCCGATTCCTGTTGTAGCGTTAGCTGAGTACAGCGATCCTGTGGTGGAGCTTTATTCTGGTGAAGGGTCTTATGTGGGATCTTTTGTTGATTTGGAGCCGCCAGAGGCGATCGTTGAGGGTGCTCCAGCCGTGGAGGGCAGCGTGGTAGTTCTTAAGGAGCTGAGGGAACGCACTCGCCAGGGCCAGCACCAATTCTAACGGAATCTTCAGAGCTTGCTGGACCTCCTACTTGGCCATTTCTGGAGGTTGGCATCCAGGAGGATGCCCCCGCGGGGTTGGAGGTTGAAGCTGTGCGGGGGGCCAATCCGCCAGGTGCTGAGCTGACTACGGAGACGGTTGCAACAGGGACGGTTCAGGGGTCGGAGCCCCCCAGCGTTCCTTCACCTCCCGTGGCTCCAGGCCATCCAAGCACCACAAAGGTTGCGGCTGAAAATGGGGAGCCCCCAGGCTTATTAGCGTCAGGAGACTTTTCCTATCGTCTGGACGTAACTTCCACTCAGGTAAAGTCGTCCTGAGTCGAGCATTCATCCATAGTCTGGAGTTCTGAGAATTTCTAATCTTCTCCCCTCCCATGTAGGTTTTGAAGGAGGTTGACTCTCTCGATGAGTAGGCAGCTCAATTGCACGAGAACTTCCACCATGGCAGGAGATTGCCTAGCGTGTGAGAGTCAAGGTCACTCTCCTTCGTGAGGAGAGCGAGCGGATATAGGGAGAGAATGGCCAGATGCGGGAAGAAATTAGGCGTCTGAAGGAGGATAGTGGTCAGCAGGCACTAGAAGTCATACGTCTATGGCAGGAGGTCGAGCAACTGAAGGAGATGGTCACTGCTCTTGAGGATGATAACTCAAGCTTGTCCAGAGATCTAAAGGCACAGCTCACTCTACTGGAGGCGAACCTTGTCTTGGAATCCAGGTTCTAGGACGGCATTCGCCTATGCCGTAAGATTGCCTCGCTTGTGTTTCCCAATGTTTTAGAAGGTGACTTCCACCCGGGCAACTCTGGGGTCCGTGACAGGTCTTGTCTGAGAAATTTCCTTGAGGAGGCCGGTCTATCAGATTCTCAAAAGTAGCTTTACTTTTTTATCGTGCTTCTTTCCTTTTCCGCCACTTGTCAGTGCTTTGTATAGATGAATGAGAAGTAGCACCTTTTTTGTATTCGATGTCTTCAAGCATCATTTTAGAGATAGTATCTCAAGTTTAATGGCTAGGCTTATAAGGCTATTATTGCCAAGGCCTCTATCCGGCGCCTTCTTGCGCTATATTCGTCCTTTGTCAGATGATGTCACCGCATCTTGTGCATTTAATGGGAAGCTCGATCCGGCAAAGTGGACGTCGTCGCAAGTCCTATGGAGCCACGCTAAGGGCCAGTTGGGATTTTAGGCCACAGTAATTGGACTCCAAATCTAGGCCTTTTCGCATGCGGTACCTGTATCAATTGCTTGGCCCCTGCTCAGGGCATCGTCGCTATCACGTGCACGGTCCTAGCCCATGACCATTGTAGACTGAAGGTGCTCTCTTCTTCGGGAGAAGATCGCCGCACGCCAGCGATTTTTGCCCCCTGAGGTTTTGGTGGCCATAAGTTGGGGATTTCAAAAGCCCCCGGGCCTAGTGTTTTAACTGCCTGGGTTATTTGGTTCGGGACCATAGTTCCTTGGGTCGCATGGGCCCCACGGCGTGGAGCCGTGGCTTTGTGGTGACCGCTTTTGGGTCGTTCGACGCAAAGCCGAGTTAGCGGCCCGCTTAGGACCCTTTCGACATAGAGTCAAAATCTGGATGTGGCCACTTTAGGGCCACTCGACGCATGGTTAAGGGTCAAACAAGACCACTAGTGGGCCACATGGCGCGAGGCCAAGGTTTCGGGGGTGCGAGGCTAAGGTTTCGGGGCCGCTCCAGCCCACTCGACACGGGGTCGAGTCTTTGAGGTGGCCGCTTTTAGGCCGTTTGGCACGGTGCCAAGGCCTCGTTTTACGGACTAGTCCTCCCAACTTAAAGGCAGTCTAGATCACTTTGTTTTCTAGAATGCCATGCATGCAAACACTCATATGAATGAAAACACAAGCTAACAGGAATGACCAATTTTATCAAATGAAAATACACTGCATATACAAACATTCCCATGGTACACGTGTACGTCTGGGCCAACGCTGGGTTACTGGTAGTATTTTCTCAAGTTGGCGGCATTCCAGGTCTGAGGGACCAGTTTGACGTTCTAAGCGCATATCTTGTACGCTCAACTTCGGAGGATTGCAGAGATGAGGAATGGGCCTTCCCAGCTAAGGAAACATTTGTTCCTACTCGCGACTTTTCTCGCGGCCTCTATGCTCCAAAGGACCAAGTCTCCAACCTCAAGCGGAGTTATAGTACCATATAATACGCTGCTGGTAAGCAACGGTCTTCAAGCGGGCAGCGTCTCAAACTTCTGGGAGTAGGTACAGGCATTCTCTGAGTCTCTCGGAGTTCATGGCTAGATTAAAGCATTCGACTCGCATGCAGGGTAGCCCTATTTCAACGGGGACCACGACTTCAACCCTGTAGCAGAGGCCGCCAGGTATCTCTCTCGTTAATTCTCGCAGGGTTGTTCGATACGACCAAAGCACGGAAGGAAACTCATCAACCCATGAGCCCTCTACGTCCTCTAGCTCGGTCTTCAGTCCATGCAGTAGCGTGCGGTTAGTTACTTCGACCTACCCGTTGGCCTGAGGGTATGCCATAAATGTATAGATCAGCCTGATGCGTAGACTTGCATAGTTTTTGGTGAATCGTTTGCCAGTAAATTGGATCCCATTGTCAGTCACTATGACCTCGAGAATCCCAAAGCAACAAACTATGTTTTGACGGAGGAACTCTATCGCGTTCTGCTCAGTGATTCGAGCAAGAGGGACTGCTTCCACCCACTTGATGAAGTAGTCGATACCGACGATGAGGAACTTCCTTTGTCTAGAAGTCAGAGGTAGCTGTCCAAGGATGTCAAGTCTCCACTGTGTGAATGGCCATGGGGCCTGAAGGTTGCACATCTCCCTATGGGGAAGGTGCGCCATGGATCCGTGGACCTGACAGCTTTTGCACTTTTTCACGAATTGCAAGGCATCTTGCTTTATCGTGGGCTAGAAGAAACCCTGTCACATGATCTTAAACGTGAAGTTTTTTCCTCCAACGTGTGAGCTGCATATGCTGAGGTGGACTTCACTTTGGGTGTACTCAGCCTCCTCGGGGGTCAGGCATTTTAGGTAAGGAGTGGAATATCCACGCCTGTATAGCTTCCTGTCAAGGATCGTGTACCAGCCTATCGTCTTCTTAATCCACTTGGCCTCGTCAGCATTCTCAGGCAATATTTCGTTCGTTAAATACTTTTTGTACAGGGTCATCCAGTTGCTTCCCTCGTCGATCTACAGCACCTCCTTGTCTTAGGAGTCAACACTGGGTATGGCCAGGGTTTCCCGCAGGTTTTTGGCATATTGCTCAAGAGATCCTGTAACTGCATCCCTAGCTAGTCGGTTAGCTTTTCAGTTTTTCGCTCTAGGTATGTGTGCAATCTTGAAGCGCCTGAAGCCTTGGATCTGGGCCTTTGCTTTCATCAGGTACTTAGCAAGCTAAGGGCTCGATACCTTGAAGGTTCCTTGGATTTGGTTAACCACAAGCTCCGAGTCACTGCGCACAACCAGCGACTTGGCGGAGCACTCCTTTGCTAGACGAAGTCTTGCAAGAAGGGTTTCGTATTCCGCTATGTTATTAGTAGCGTGAAAGGTCAGTGCGATGGAGTACTTAATCTCTGCACCATCCGGAGTCCTAGGTATGACTCCGGCTCCACTACTTATCTGAGTGGATGACCCATCCACATTCAGGGTCCATGTTGGAATGTCAAGAAGGTCCATACCCCCCGAGCAGTGTGGGTTGTCTAGAGTTGGGGTCGCTGCTTCGACGATGAAGTTTACTTAGGCCTAACCCTTGAAGGTCGGCCGCGGTCGGAACTCCACGTCGAATTCTCCCAATTCTATAGCCCACTTGACCAGTTGCCCAGAGGTTTCTAGTTTCTGTAGGATCGACTTCAGGGGTTGATCCGTTAGAACGACGATCCAGTAAGCTTGGAAGTAGGGCCATAGCTTCCACGCCAAGTAGATGAGCGTTAATGCGATCCTTTCGGCGTGCAGATAGCGGGTTTCCACGTTTATCGATATTCTACTCACGTAGTACACCGGTCACTTAGCTCCTTCATGCTCCCTGACTAGCACGGAGTTGAGTGTTGTGTCTGGCGTAGCCAAGTAGAGGTATAAGTCCTCACCCACGCACGGTGATCTTAGGAGAGGTGGGCTGACGAGGTACACCTTCAGCTCTTTGAAGGCTCCTTCACACTCCTCGGTCTAGCGAAATCCACACGATTTCGTCCCTCTAAGTGCCCTGAAGAAGGGCAAGTATTTCTCTGCAGACTTGGTTAGGAATTACGATAGGGTTGCCAGTTGTCCTGTGAGTTTCTGTACTTCCTTTACCATTCACGGAGGGTTCATGTCGAGGATGGCCCTAATCTTTTTCGGGTTCACTTCTATACCACGCTGTGACACAGTGAAGCCTAGGAACTTCTCAGAGGTCACCCCAAACGTGCATTTGCCCAGGTTAAGTTTCATTCTATGCGCCCGGAGGACCTGGAAGGTTTCTTCCAGGTCGTTGACGTAGTCGTCGGCTACCCTGCTTTTTATGAGCATGTCATCGACATATACTTCTACGTTCTTCTCAATCTGAGCTTTGAACATCTTGTTCACCAAGAATTGATAGATTGTCCTGGCATCCTGAGGCTGAAGGATATCACCTTATAGCAGTACATTCCTTGGTCGGTCATAAAGGAGGTGTGTTCCTCATCATTCGGGTGCATCCTGATCTAATTGTAACCCAAGTAGGCATCCATAAAGCTCAAGAGCTCATGTCTGAATATAGAGTCCACCAGCTGATCGATCCAAGGGAGAGGAAAGCTGTTCTTGGGGCAGGTTTTGTTTACGTCGGTGAAGTCTATGCACATCCGCCACTTGCCATTACTCTTCTTTACAAACACGAAGTTGGATAACCAGTCAAGATATTGGACTTTTCTAATGAATCCAACATCCAATAGTCCCTTCACTTCCTCCCTTATAGCTACCAACTTCTTGACGGAGTGATTCTTGCGCTTCTGCGACACAAGCTTGTCAGTTGTAGCGGCTTCCCGCGCAGGGCGGTCATGCACTGTTGGAGTCTATGATTGTCGATCTTCCTTCGCCGTAGCAGTATGGGGGTTACACTGCTCTGGCCTCTCTTCTCGCTCATCCTGGCTAAGGTGGCTTTTAGCTGTAGACTGGGCCTTGTCGTCGTCAGGTCGATGTGATCTTCTCCTGGGGGCTCCCACGCTACGTCCTCCCCGCCTGGAGGAGGATGCCTGCGATGCTGGAGAAGCTACTCCCATCCACAGTGTGCCCGTTCGGTTGCAAAGGGCCTGGATCACCAGCCTCATATCGCTCATGTCCATTACTAGGCGGTTAATGTTGGGCTTTGGACGAACATCTGCGCGGCTACCCAATGAGGGGTCATCGCCGTGGGCCACGGCATCTCTTGCTGGGGCACTAGCTTGTACCATGATGTTTACCATCTTGTTACGAAGGAATGAGTGTGAGAATGAGACACTAGGCTTCTTGTCTCGTTCCCACAGGCGGTGCCAATATTGTGTCATGGGTTCTGGTTATTGTACGGATTATGGAGCTTTCGAATTTTCGTCGTCTGAAGGCGACCGCAAGTGGGTCCAGTCTCCGTCTCTATTAATATAATATCTGCACAACACAACTAAAAAACAGGAGGTCAGAGGCTCGGCGAGATTTTTTTCACCTAAAACACTCCGACGCTCAAGTCAGCAACTTTTCATAATGAACGGAAAGGGACGCATGCTTAGAAGTGCACAAAAATATGTTGCAAATGCGTTTGGAGTGCGTGAATGCAAGTATGGGAGATTAGTGAGCGGGTGGCTAATTCTCGTCGCCTAAGAAGGCTGAGAGAGTCAGATCTGGAAGGGAATTTTTGAGCTTAACTTGCTTGATGTAGAGTCGAGTGTTTAGGATCCAATTAATCCATTTCCCAGTAGAAGGGGAGGAATTTTATAGGCCCCCTGGTTGGGGGCTTTGGGTGTGAGAATCCCCGTTGTAGGGGTTCGTTGGTCGCTGATTGTTGTTGGCGGTCGCCAGTATGTCAGTTGTCGTCTTGCGGTGGCAGGTTGACCACCAGACGCTGTCGGCCACGCTTGGTCTACCCCTCGCGCTGGGATTCGTTGGAGAACTGTGGGCAGCGGCATTAATCATAGCTGGCAGCGCTGACTCTCTTTCCATTGGTTCGTTTCTTCTACGTCACCACTATCACCCGACAATTGCATTAATGGGCTACAGACGTCATTCATTGGCTGTAAATATGGGCCACCACGTAAGCTGCTCTGAAACGCAAGGCTGAATTCTTTATTTGAGCCGTTGCTCTACAAGTTGAGTTTAGAATTGGGTCTTTGTACTGAACCCAATAATTTTATAATTTTTTTTAGTGTAAAAGCGTACACATTGATCACGAAACACACGTTGATCAAGCTTTCTGAATGCTATTACTATACGTGGAGCCCAATCAACACCGAATATTAAAATTAA
>JAODPA010066530.1:0-10886 GCA_025585075.1 Nepenthes mirabilis
AGAATATAATTTTATGTATATACAAATATATATATAACTTAAATAACAATTAAACATGGTGGAATCATGCAAATATTACTCAATTTCCTCGGGTGAACAGTGCCCGTGTAGGTGACCAGTGCCACATGGGTGATGGGTGCCGTATATGCAAAATCAGACATCCAAGAAAAAATTATCCACATTCAAGACATATGTTTTCATTATCTCATGCTAAAACATGTATAAGACTCAAAGTAATTGATTAAACGTGGTTCGGGCACGAGTAAATAGTACCAACAAAAGTTAGGGTTTTGAGATTATACAAAATCGCGAAAAATCATCAAATTGGACAACAAATTAATTATTACCTGTGCCTAAGTTGTGGGTTCCACAAAATATGTGCGTGGGTCGAATATCGGGACAATAATACCAAATGAGAATTGAACAAAAATTAACAAGAGAGAACGAAATGGGTATGGGTACACTTGTCTCAACCCGATCTATCACTTCTACAACTAGCTCTAAGCGGATTCGAAACCGTGAGCTTTAATTTCCTCCTCCTCTCCCATCTCCTTCATGCTCTCTCTCCTCCCTCTCACATTTCCCGAAATTGCAATGGTAAAAAGCCCCAACGCATCTTTATAATAAACTGGCGCTCGAGTGCGCTGGAAATGGTGCCTGCTTGCCGGGGCTTGAGCACTCGGCAGGCACCACGTGGCTGAATGGGGCCCCCGACATTAATCCCTAGGTCCACCCCCAAAACATAATTTTTCGCGTACCTTAAACCTAATTTTTAATTATATTAATTTGATACATCACAATTACCATAATTTAAAACCCAAATCTTATTGACTAATTGACATTTCAATGTTTATAATATTGGTTCCCAATTCTCCCAAATCCGAGTCTTTTGGCCTCTCGATCCAATTTCTTCAGTGTCCTTAGATCTCGATTCACTTATTTTAATTTAATTAATCATAATTACTATATCTTAAAAATCGGTACCTTACAATTCTCTCCTACGTAAAGAAAATTTCGTCCTTGAAATTTAATGAATCACAAAATTTAATAATCGAGGATAATCTTTCCAGATTCTTCCTATCGTTCCTAAGTCGCATTTTTGTTTAGGTGATTTATCTTAGAAAGCCTTAACTTGGTGAATATTCCTAACTCCCCATATCTAATGCCCTCTATCTAAGTTTAGGTTGGAAATCTTACCTCAAGGCAAAACCCTTAATCATCCACAAGGCTTAAACCGATCACAATGTATTTCCTCAATCATCGATGCAAGAGAGACTTCATGACGATCCACAGAATTTCAGAGGCCATCCAATCTACTGGTTATTTCCTCGACTTAATTTAAAACCCGAGGTAAACATATGAACTTCTACCTTAGTTCGCCCTAAGTCTCAAAATGATCGATCACTTCATCTTCAAACAAATATTTAAAATACATGAACCATCCACTCCATTGTGCAACTCTGACTGACCATTCACTAGCGCGCTAAAGTCCTCTAGCAACTCGAATTTAATTGATCCACATTGAGCACATAGGTTATGCAATAGCTATAGGCCTAAGTAAAATCCCAACATATCAACACAATTAAGGCAAGGTTCTTAATCCTCAGATTATGATTAACTTAGGGAACACAATAGAGATGATCACCTAAAATTTTGGCACATCCTCAAATCATTACCTATGTCTTAAAACCTAACTGCTCAGCAAACTTATTATCTCGTTAGCATACTAACGAGCCAACCTATTTGACCCACACGCATTACCCAAATTTGCGATAAAAGGGCTATCCTCAAAAGCCAATCCGTAATTATTCAAACAACCAAAATCCTTACTATTCCAATAATCTCTGAAGCAAAACCACAATGACTTCTAATCATCATATTATCAATACTAATATTTGCCTTCCTTAAAAGACATTAAGATTCATCTTCTCAATTATTAAACAAGTTACCCATTTGCACTAATATATGATTATATCCTCTATATGATATGACTACTCAAACCTTTAGGATTAGTTAGACAATAACTACATCCAAAAGTAAAACTATAAACCCTCGAAGTAACGACCCCAATTCGAACTCAAAACCACGGTTGAAGCAATCCCGATCATATGCTTCTCCCCCACTTTAATCAAAAGGGCAACTACCCACCAATGATACAGAAAAGGTATAATCATAAACCTTTCTCGAAAGTATTATATTCTACTACAACAAACTTGATCCATGATATCTCAACTCAAACGATATGGTTGACGGTTAACTATTCAATCCTTGAAAGCTATTCCCACCTATTGCACTCTGACGGACACCGATCGCTTCTAAGTCACACACTTTGTGGACATTGCAAATCCTCGAGGGATGCTTAACAGATATCTTATTGGATTAAGCTATGACCAAGAAAACTGCGTACCCATGTGACATCGATCAATCTTTCCTAAATTAACCGTCTCTTAAATCTCTACAATACCACATTCATGCTATTGAAGAATCCGTATGCCCAAAACAACATCTTCCCTTACCGAGCCTCACACTCTAACCTCAACCAAACACACGGCTAATAGTCCCCCTAAACTATGACACAGTCCTTAAACAAAGTTCATACATCTTCCATAATTCTATGAATTCATCGATAAGGCCATTATGATATTGTCTTAAATGTGACTGAAAGATCCAACCCATAAATTCACAGATATGCTAATGAATCTACAAACCCAAATGGCATTACTCAAACTTCTAATGGCCGTGTCTTAATTCTTGAATGCCGCTACTAGTACAATTCTTATTCATCTCCAATCAACAGCATTCCAGTTACATATCGGCCTTCAAAAGCTCTACACCTTGGCAAAAGGTCAAGCGATTCATCTATTTATTCGTAGTTCTTGCTTATCAAACTATTAATCTTCCAAACACCCAAATTTTTAAAAATCCACAAGTAACCTCAACGGTTTATTATACACACCTAAGATGTTCTAAAGCATTCCAAAGTGGCACCTGATCAATACTTTCTTAATTCTATTCAGAATCCTTAAGAATGTCAATACCGTCTCCAACGCAACCTCGAATACTGATCAGAAACAAATCAGCCAAATCTTCTTAGTGACCACAAAATGACTCTCAAATGTGGCCTCACATGCTACATAAACTTGTCACATATCCTTGTTAAATGATTTACGGACAAAACGATACTAATTCTATCACCACTCGGTCACTATGCTTCATACTTGTACTTTCGCAATTAGATTGCAAAATATAACAACCTACTGATACAATTCGTGCTATCGTGGCGACTCACTAACCAAATAATCTTCAATATCATATCAAGGTTTGGCACCACAATTATGGTCAAATTAGTCTAATCGATTATATCTATAGACTCAAGAAAATGTCGCAAACCTCCAAGCAGCTAGTATAAAATCCATGATCCTCGAATGATGAATAAACTTAGAAAACATAAGCAAAATATAGATTCAAAATTCCAAAATAATGCATATTCTGAAATATCAAGATTTAGCAATCTTTCCTTCCACAATGGTAGATGACACCTCAATACTAGTGCCATCACTGCGGAACCTTAATCCAATGCACTACACTACTTCTTCGTCTGACCAATGGATATGGATAATCTCTAATCATGCAGTCAAACTGTCTATAATTGAGACATACTTCCAAAAATCCCATCTAATCAAATATTCATCCATAGAGCATTTATAATATATTCTACGATATCTCATTATCCTCAAGACCCATGACTCTTTTTAAGTCAACCACCTAAGATCGACTTCACCTTCTATCTGATATGGGGCAACATCACCTTACCTTCTTCCGAATATTAGATCACCGCAGACACCATCTCAATCCTCAGAATTCATAGCACAACTTCTATAGGATCCGAGTTACCTAAAAGTTTAGGCACTTAATCATTACTAAATCGATTTTAAATTAACATCCTTGGATCAACTAAACCAGAATTGATTCTAAATTATACTCACCTTGAGCCATCAATCCCATCTTGTGCACCTCACTTGCCAAGCTGATCAAGCAATCCCTTCTTAGCAAATTACTAGCCTAAGAACCTCAACTCAAAATTGATCAAACTTTAACTTCAAACCAAAATCGATTAATCTAGGCCCTAAATCGATGTTGATGCACTCAAATATTAGATCGACATTGATCAAATTCAACCCTTAAGGTGCCTCCATACAACATCTTTCTCTCGATCTCGCGGTCGACCACCGCTACGAGTGAACCCTCATCTAGGAGCTAATGCTAATACTTTTCCTGAAATAAAAACACGCGGATTAGATCGCGCTTCGTACACTAACTAGGATACATAAGCTTGACAACAAAACTTAATCACTATTCCTAACATAGTTCTACCCTAAGTTAGCAAATTGGGATAAATAAAACTATCTGATCTAATTTAATCATCATATACCTTCATCTATTTATTTGGTCCACTTACTCTAGCCTAAACTTCCACATAAGATTCAGATCAAACTTAAGGTATATTTTCTCTAATAACAATTGTGACGTACTGTATTTATAGCTGAAAATTCAGTAAGGTTTTAACTATAATACGGATATCTTCCAAATATAAAAACCTATAAATATTATTTACAAGATATAAAAATCCATCCAAATAAACTCCAACATCTAGGCAACCGCAATCTAACAAACACAGGATCCTAAAATCTGCTACAATTATTTTGTGGATCCAACATTATGTTCCCAGACACAACATCGGATACAGAAAGATGCCATTAAGTGCATGAAGCAAACCATAATAACCTACAAAAATATATACATATATATCCATGTACAGCAGATTATACTATCTGGTATCTATTATTTTTATAATATACACTAACAAGACCAATAGAAATATATATACGGCCCTTCATAAAGTATACAAAATCACAAAACTATAAATCTTCGATATGGTCTTTCAAGTCCCGCGCCTAATCAAATTCTAGCCTCTGCTTTATCTCATTGGGTATAAAGTTGTACTAATCTGAAGGAAAGGAAAAGCAGTAATGAGTGAGCTTAAAGCTTAACAATACATAATATAGCAAAGATATAAGCAGTATACTGAAAATAAATCAAAAGAAAGGAATAGAACGTGATATAGGATGCATAACATGAAATATGATCAAATATGTTTTCGGAATATAAATAACTTTTTCATTTTATTTTTGACTTTTTTAGGTTTGAAAATATGTAAAAATCTTCATTATCTTTTCAGATTTGTGCTAGTGGGTCTTACTAGCTAACGGAGCAGACGATCAAGAAATGAAATGTGTATATATCCACACATTCTAAGGCACTAATCATAAATCTCAACTTTAACGCCCCATGGTGGACAGTATACTTTTCGCCGATATATGAGGCCAAATAATAGATATGCTATCCACGTAACTTTAACGTTCCATGGCGGACGGTATACCTTTCTCCAGTATATAAGACCAGATAATAGATACGCCACCAGAGTGTCTCCCATGGTCAAGGAACATTCTTCGATATACTACTGTAATATTCTAAGACTTGCCATAGAATACTACCCTCTGAAATATAAATCCTTGATCCAGATTTTAGAATTACTTATTCTTAAGAGAAGATCCACCAGATTCTTATACAAGTTCTCACTTCTTGGAGAACGAATCATCAGATATAACAGATTGTGGAGGCCCTTTGAAACTTTGCATATCTTACAAAATTCATATATATATACAAATACAGATACAGATACAGATAATTATTTATCATGATTTAAGTCTTTAAATAATTTCAAATATATGCATAATTTAACAAGATACTTGGAAGAAATATAAATTCCTTACCACATTCGGCCAAACGTGACTTTATGGCTTCCTGACAAATAACCACTTACAATTGGTTAACAATAATATTTTTTGAAATATACAATTAAGTATATGTAAATATATATAACTTAAAAAATAATTAAATACGGTGAAATCATGCAAAAATTACTCAATTGCCTCGGGTGAATAATGCCCGCGGGGGTGAATAGTGCCCGCATGGGTGAATAGTGCCCATGTGGGTGACGGGTGCCGTATGTGTAAAATCGGACACCTAATCAAAAATTATTCACATTCAAGACATGGGTTTTCATTATCTCATTCTATAACATGTATAAGACTCAAAATAATTGATTAAACGATGTCTGGGCATGGGTAAACTATACTGGCGAGAGTTAGGATTTTGGGATTGCACAAAACTGTGTAAAATCATCAAATCAGACAACAAATTAATAATTACTCGTGACCAAGTCATGGGTTCCATAAAATATGTACGTGGGTCAGGTATCAGGATAATAATATTAGAGGAGAATCGAACAAAAATTAACAAGAGAGAACGAAAGAGTATAGGTGCACTTATCTTAACTCGATCTATTATTTCTCCAATTAGCTCTAAGTCGGATTCAAACCTGAGAGTTTTGATTTCTCCTTCTCTCTCATCTCCTTTATGCTCTCTCTCCTCTCTCTCAAATTTCTCAAAATTGCAATGGTAAAAAGCCCCAACACATCTTTATAATAGATTAGCGTTTGAGGGCGCAACGAGCGCACTGCAGGCACCAGCACGCTGGAAATTGCGCCTGCCTGCCGACACTCGAGTGCCTAGCAGGCGCCGCGTGGCTAGATGGGGCACCAGACATTAATTCCCAGTTTTGCCTCCAAAATATAATTTCTCGCGTACATTAAGCCTAATTTTTAATTATATTAATTTAATACATCGCAATTATCATAATTTAAAATCTGAATCTTATTTACTAATTGAAATTTCGAGATTTATAACACTGGTTCCCAATTCTCCCAAACCCGAGTCTTCGAGCCTCTCGATACAATTCCTTTCGTATTCTTAGACCTTAATTTACTTATTTTAATTTAATTACTCATAATTACCATATCTTAAAAATCGATACCTTATAAATATATTAGCCAGTTAGTATTCTGTTGGAATATATTAGCTAATTAGTATTGTGTTGGAATATGTTCCCGAGCAATGATGCAGGTTTCAACAAATTTATGAATGAAATGATACCTAATATCAATATGTTTGACTCGTGGAAGCTAAACAGGATTCTTGAAAAGATTAAAGCACTAGTATTGTCACAATAAATAGTCATAGTATCCTAGCTGATACAGTAATCGTGCAATATTTATTTCATCCATAAGAATTGAATGCAACTGCTTCCAACAGTAACATACTCAACTTAGATTGTTAATAAAGGGATAGAATTTTGTTTCTTACTCAACTTAGACTATAGATAAAGAGATAGAATATTATTTCTTACTCATCTGGGTTACAAGGTTGAATCCCACATGGAAACATTCTCAAGAATTGGCATTTCCAGCTTAGTTGGCATCTAAGTTGCTGGCCATGTTAATATTAGAGTCACGAGAGTAGATCCTATAATGGGTGATATTATTTATGTAGCTTATAATCCATTTTACAGCACTTAACCGTCATTCCTTAGGGTTTGATTGATATCAAGTACACATACCTATGTTAACGGCTATATTAGATCTACTAGCAGTTAAGTAGAATGAATTGTCTATCGTACTTTTATGAAAAGTTTGATTTATGCTATTGCCAATAGGGTCAAGATCTAATTTGGTCGTTATACTCTTAGGTGTCTGAGTGTACTTTTAACTGTCTAATTCAAATCATTTGACAGGATCCTTAGTATATTTGGATTGGGAAATAAAGATCGCATGATAAAATTGTTTGAAATGAAGACCGAGAAAGAATGTTAATTTTCCTTCCATACTCATTTTAAATTCCAAGATCATATATTTAGCAATTCATAAGCAAAGGAGTCTTGGAACAAAAATGATATCATCTATGTAAACTTGAGCTATAATCATGTATTTATCATCAACTTTGATAAACAAAGTTTGATCAACATTGTCCCTATAAATTCATGCTCACTACGATAGGAAGTCAGATTCTCATTTTAGGCTATAGGAGCTTGCTTAAGGTCATACAAGACTTTTTTGAGTTTATAGACATGATTGGTTAAGAAGGGATCAATAAATCTTTTTGGTTGTTCTATATACACTTCCTCTTAAATGATATTATTAAAGAAAGCACTTTTGACATCTATTAGGTAAAGTTTAATCCCAATCATATAGGCAATGGATAATAAAGTTCTTATGGATTCAATGTGAGTTACGAGAGCAAAGGTATTATCAAAGTCTATTCCTTTCTTTGAGTATAGCCTCAAGCAATTAGAAGAGATTTATTTATAGTTATATTACCATTTTTATCTAATTTATTCTAAAAAATCCACTTGGTTCAAATCATATTTGTATTTTTAGGTTTGGGGACTAGAGCCACACATTATTCATAATGAATTGATTTAGTTCTTCATATATGACATTAGGCCAACATTCATTATTTAATACCTTTTTAACCTTATTGGGCTCAATAAGCGGAGCGTAACCCATGAAAGCAAATTGATTCACAACTTGCCAATGCAATTGCATTCCCTCACTTAGGTCTTCTATAATGTAGTTTTTAGGATGATTTAGTTTGACACTAGATGAGTATTTCCTTGCCTAGAGTGCTATCCTGTGCCTCATCAGTACTTAAATCAATGTTTGTTTTAGGACGGGGTTCATTTTGGCTATTCATCTCTTTCAAACATTCAATCTCCACAGGTTTCTCATTTGAGATGTCCTCTACAACAATATTAATTGATTCCATCACAGTGAGAGTATGAAGGTTGTACACACTTTAGGCTCTTGGGTCAATAATATCCTAAGACGATTCATTCATCGATTTTTAAGTCAAATTTTTCTATGTTCATATCTCGTAAAATGTAACATTTACATTAAAAAATGTGACGGACCGAGTTATTTTTCTTAAATAATCATCCGTCAATAACACATCATTAATGCCCATAATTAGATTTATACATTTCTACAGAAAATTGGGCAAAGTTTCCTCTATAATTGGACGAAAAACCGAAATACAACCTGTTCAAATAGGTTCTGCACAAGCACACATCTATCAAAAGACTTAACATCAAGCCTACAACACACACCATAGGATCACACACTGCCATATCATCCATAACTCCAATATAGTACCGCTAACTACTATACTGGATATAGAGAGATGCCATCTAGTATGAAACAAAATTCATAACATCAATATAGACGCGGAAGCATACTATCATCATAAACTGCGGAAGCATAACAAATCCATAAAACAACAACAATGAGCCACACTCAACTATGAGCGGCCATCTACAATCCGATACAACACTGAGTCCAAATCCCTCGCGCACTCGACGTCCAGCCAGTCCCTTCACAATGCTTCTCCTTGCTCTAACTAATCAGGTGTCAACTTAATACTCTGACCTGGGAGGAGAAAACAGCAAGAGTGAGCGTACAGCTCAACAAGTATAATCATACGTCACTATCAACCATGAAGAAGTATGAACATGATAATGAAAAGGTGCAACAAGCATTTGAAATACAATGAGACTTCAGAGGAAAGGAACATTTAGAAGTATCAATTTGCCATTTATCATGTCTTAGAACATTTAATTGCAATTTGAACATGTTTTAGTACATTTATCAATTTACTTTAGTCTTTACGGACCAGGGCCAGTAGGTCGTACTAGCAACGATGCGAGAGAACGAGGAAAGGATCATGATACTCCACATGATCTAAGGCCGTGAGGGATTATCTTTTACGACTCATCCGGGGGGTCGTGCACATCGTGCCGTATATCGCCCCATTTTCCCGGGGTACCAGGGCAGTCCTCGATCTTCCACAATAGTATCCTAAGGCGTGACACGGATATCACCCGCTCACATAATCGACCAGAATACGTGATCAAAGTATTCCTCGGGTTCCCACCGAGATGGACGTGTCAAGCAAGAGAATACTATCCATCTAAAAGTCCATGGTCCTAGTTTCATGATTCTATTTCCATATTCATTTGAGGGAAAGTCCACCATATCCAATTTACCATATCTCCCGCCATTTGGGAGGTTCCATCATTCACATATCACATTGTGGACTTCCCTCCGATTACTTGCTCGGTTCTTACTTTTCTTTGGATCTTAAGCTTTTTAAGTGATTCAACAATACATATAATTATCAAGGTTCATGAGAGATCGGAGTTGCTTACCATCGATGAGCCAATCACATTGGGGTCCTCCGGAGCCCGTTTCTAAATCTTACAATTTCAAATGCACATTAGTCATAACTTTCATAACAATGGAATGAGGGTAAAACATGCACATTTTCCATTTATTTCATATGAATAGTAACAGGGATCGTTTAATGCTTTCAGACGCCCCAAACGGGTAGATTCTTGTCCAATCGGACGTCCGGTCGATATACATACATCATTAGGACATGGTGATTCATATCTTGAGATCAATTTAAGATAATATAAAGGTGAAAGCATGTAAATTTATTTGTTCACCTCGGGTGAACAGTGTCAGGAAGCATTTAGAGGTCTCGGACGCCGTGTACGGGTTGATTCTTGTGATTTCGGATGCCCGGCCGATATGTATACATATTTGGGACGTGGTGATTCATATTTTGAGGTCAAATTAACATAATTTGAGGGGAAAAATAGTGAACCCGAATCCGGGCGTGGGTTAGGGTTTGGTGGTACCAAACCGATCGATTCAGAGCTTGTTTCGGTCAATAAATTATGGATTCCTTGATCTTAAAGCATGGGTTACCAATTTCTCACAATTTGGGTGGGTATCGAGACAATAATACCCGATGAAGAACGAATAAAAATCACAAGAGGGCAAATAGTGAGTATGAGAACACTTGCCTCGACGTGCTCTACGTTTTCTCCAACTAGCTTGAGCTCGAAATCGGACCCGAAGGCCTCC
>JAODPA010066531.1:0-10886 GCA_025585075.1 Nepenthes mirabilis
GAAGCCCGGAGTGTTTTTCTCGATACCGTGGTATCGAGTTTTCACTTCGTCACCAAAAAAATTGTGTCTTTATCTCTACTGCTTATCATTACTATATCGTGCATGATTGTTAGTCTCGTATACATCTAGTATAAATATCTTTTACGTGTATTAGATATTTTCGTTCTACTACTTCCGCTATACTTTTAACGGGGTCGAAACACATAAGCACCAAGTAGTGCTTTTTCAAGATACTATATCTGTTACTAAGTTGATAGTTTATTATGTTATTTTTGGTATTTGTATGAAATATTTGATCCACCTTGGGTTATTCGAGTTTAATTATTTTTGAATAATTATTATTTGAATATCTTTACTATAATTATTTTTTTGTACTAAGGTCAAAACAATTTTCAAGTTGGAACATTGCAAAACAATACAACGAATGCTCATTGGATTCTAGAAACCCCATACTAGTATAATATGGTGCTCCTGTACATAATTTTATCCACCATAGTATACTAGCATGTAGTTTCGACAATCCTATTGGCCTTCGTTGTATTGTTTCGCAAAAGTTAACCATGTTGCGGGAAAGGCACATGGGTAGACCAAGTTAGATAAGGTTAGGAGCGTATGGGTAGAGAATTTACCTTCTGTGCCCTTGACATAATAGACAACTTCAAGGAAAACTAGTTGAAAGAGACCTTTTGGCTTATACTATAAAATGGAGGCAGTGGTCCTAGTGAAAATAGGCTTCCTAATTTATTGAGTGAAAAATTTCACAATAGAAAAAATTCTCATCTTTTCCGGTAGAATTTAAATCTCCAAGGGGATCCAATGATGCAACCCTCATAAAGACGATGATCTACAAGTAAGGAATTGCTTGATATCACGATCGAAAATTGAATGCATAAACGTTCAAAGTTGGTGTTTTGGTGTTAAGGGATATCAAAGCCCTCGGCAAACTTATACGTATGAATAAGTTATCCTCGACTTTGGAATGGTCACTCCTAGTGTTCGCAATGCTAACCCCCCCAACAATGATAGTCCAAGTTATCTCTAACGTGTATAATTAGTCATACGGTCGAGGACTAAGGTCATCTATAACTAACATTGAAAGTCCAATGATTTAATTGGGAATGAATTCTGCAATCATCAGATTAATGAGTAAGAATTCACATACCCTCGGGGCTAACCCCATGATGTGCATTCTCGGACTTAAACTATTTTTGGTTAGAATGTTGTTCAAGCAATTAAAAAATGTGCATTAATATAAAAATTATAGTATTCATTTACAAAACTGTGGAGCAATGTTACAAATCAAGGGATGGCGGATTCAATAATGTTTTCCTCTTGCTAAGGCTTGGCCTTAGAGGCAGGAGCTTGTAGATTTAGTAGGGGCTCAAAATATTTAATTTTAGAGGTCAGATGGGCCCGTAATTCCTAACACTTGAATAATTGAGGGAAAAAAGGAGCTACTAGAGAAGTGTTGTCTTCTAAGGATTGATGCCCTCATGAAACCAGGCATCCAATAAAGGACCAAGCTCCTCCGATCAGATACTCATTCTAAGCTTTTTTATGCGTTTTAAACATTTAAGTTATTGTTTATTTGGAAGTCCAACAAATCCTGAAGGACCAAGCCATTTAAATTGACTACGTAAATGAAAGTCCAACTAATCCTAAAAGACAGATACATTGAGATCTTAAAATTTTGGTTGGGCTTTTTTAAGGGCCACGATTTGTCAAAAGGTTAAGTTGAAGTTTTTTCAAAATCAAGAATTAATTATTGAGTTACCATTGGGCATATTTTCAAATCTTAAAACCAAAAATTAGAAAATTTTCATCTAAATTTAGAGATTAATTAAAATTTTTTATGACTTTATGTTTTCATGTGGTCAAACACAAGTCCAAATACAAAAAGAACATGTTAACAGTTATGATCTAAACACGAAAAATAAAATGGATCATGTTTTTAATTATTCTTAGTGGCAAATATATACAAGTCACATTGAAAGATAAAAAAAATGAAATGAATGCCTCATAGGAAAGGAAAGGCGATAGAGTAATAAACAACAACTGCACCCACAATACCTTCACGTATTGCTTCAATGGCAACTCATTTGCATGGAGAGAGAAAGGGCAGCACCTAGCCAAATGACCCTCCTCAAATAATGTTAGGCAACCAAATGCTAACCTTACTCATATGCTAGACCTATCAAAGAGTGAAGCAAGAATAAGGATGCACCACAGTGCATAAAGTTTTCTTAGTGAGTGCTCAAATGGAAAGCCAATTCAACTGGGGATGTTAAGTAAAAAAAATAAAAACAAGATGGTTCTCTCTCTAAAAGAAAGAAACTAAGATGGATTTTTCATTAACAACTAGTGAGACACTATGGAGCCAGTATCATCTTTCTCCTATTCAGAACATAAGAACCATTGAGTAAGAATAGGCTTAAAAAATCTGTCCGACCCTATTAACATTGAAAAATAAGCCAAAAATAAACTACTTTAGAGCAGCAATATCAACTAACCCTATATGATTTACATTCAATGAATATATGTCGAAACAATAAGACAGTAGATTCAGTAATTAACACGACTACTCAGCAAATACTACTCATTGACCATGAGTCCTCTAGAAGCAACATTTGAATAATCTTAGAGGTTGCACTGATTTGGACATTTCTTCTTTTAGGTTTCCTCAAAACATGAATCAACATCTGCACATGAAGGGCTAGTGTTAGGTACAGTATTGATCAAGGTAGCCCAATCCACCAACCTCACGAGTCCATGGTTGATTGGACTGGGATAGTAAGAAATGAACAAACGATGGTCGATCCATTGAGCCTGGGCCTAGAGAATATAGCCTTCGATTGTGTCCTAACTTAAGTTATTATAAGTCAAAATGCAAAATGCAGCTGCGTAGTTATTAAGAAAAATTTAATCCGATCTTAATTAGATGTTTCGATGGTAGAATATCCAGGTGTCTAACCAAGTGGTTTGTCAACTCTACAGTTAGCATAGGCAATGGTTTTCATACTAACAAATATCAACTGCCTACTATCAATTTAATTATTAGGCATCAACTGTTGACAATTAATCCCACGATTGGAATGTGCACAATGATAGTTCAGTTTCCAACTTATCTAACCAACTAAATTATGACTAATTATTTTTCTTTAGCAAATCACCGATAATTGGTATTGTGGTTATAAATATTCACCTTTTGACTAAAAATGAGGATCGGATTCAAAAAATAAATAAAAAGAGTATAGCCCTCTAAATTACTTATTTTTTTGTTATTGTATAACGCCAAGCCTTGTGCTTTCACTCTCTCATTCTCTAAAACTCTCCCATATTTCAATTTTGTTTTCTAAAAAATTATATTAACTTAAGTGTTAGAGGACATTCTAGAAAATGAGTCTCAATTTCTTGAAAATTCTTTTTTTTAGTTATGGTACATAGGATTGGAATCGAACAGTTCAAAAATCGGATCACGCAGGGTATGAAAAGAATTGTTCTGTTGATTGTATAAATGTCATTCTTTTCAACGAATATTTGAAGAATTAAAAAAATCTTCTCAAATAAAATATAGTAGTATCATACGGAATCATAACCTTTAATTATTTTAATAAATCACTAAATATAAACCACATCATATAAAATAATTTTAGCAACACTTTCCATGGCATGGGATCAAGTTCATCAAACAAAGGATGACTTGAACATCATTTGCCACAAGAGAGAGTTCTACCGGTTGTGCTAGCGTTGTGGGCTTCTGTTTGTATCTTTCCCATGGCTGCTCTTTCAATTCTGGCTGCTTTTTCCATTGCTGCCAGTGAACTACTCCTCGTATTTCTCCTATTTTTGCATTGAGATTGTACAAAGAATTCAGGTAAAAATGATGGGTCGTTTCGAGATTTTATGGAGAGGAAATCTCTAACGGAAGATGGAGAACAAAAGAATGGGAGAGAAGAGATAGTATAAGGGATTAGCTTAATGCATGTTCAATGGGTTCAGCATTTGTTATTTTGAACCAAGATCTGACACACCACAATAAACAAATAACAGCTCAGAGAACGGTGAGACTTGCGCCCCAATTTATTCTTCAACGCTTATATTAAAAATTTTTCTATGATGGAGAGAAAGATGGGAGAATGTAAAGATTATACATAGATAAATATATTGGGGGATTGAGTGTTGGATGGAGGTTTAAGTCCCGAGGGTACGCCCAACAAAGGAGCAACTTATAGGATTACACTCGACAGATAGCGACTTCGAAGTAGAGGACAAGGCTCGACGAGTGCGCTCAACTAGGAAGTGGCTTTGAGGTGGAAGACAGGGCTTTGACGGGTACACTCAGCTAAGGAGCAGTTTTGAGGTGGAGAACAGAGCTCTAACGGGTGCGCTCGACTAAAAAGCAACATTGAAGTGCACCCAGGCGAGTGGGTGGCTTTGATGTGGAACAATGCGGCAGCCGGAGCATGGCAAAGGGAAAAGTCCATTGCTTGGATGTTTGGACTTTCGGTGTTGCGACAGATCAGTCAAAGGACATGTGGGTCGCCGGACCTTTATGGAGTCTTCAGAAGGTAGATTCCGAGAATCGGATAAAAAGGAGAGGTATTCTCTCCTCCAATCTCCCGAGCTTTCCCTATTTTTCCTCTAGAGGATAGGAGATATTTATAGAGAGAGAGCGTTAGCTGGCTATTTCTAGGCATTACGGCTCTACACTCGAGAGTGGCCGATGACATGCACCTGCCACTGGCATTCTGAATTGTCGGGTTGATCCTTGTGACAGGCTGACCGTTGCCACCTGCAAGTGCGTGCCTATAGGTGTGCAGGTCTTCACACTGGTAGTGGTCACATGGGCTCATCTGTTAAGCTGGAACTTCAGAGCCATGCTAGTAGGCGTATGCTGCGATAAGCTTTAGCGGCCTACACGCTGTTGCTCTACCTTGGGCCCCGTCGATTTGGTCTACTGCTAATGGCTTTGGGGTCTGTGCTGTGAGAAGTCCTTCCCGGCTACTGCTACCTCTAGAGTGCCTTCCTCACAGGCCAAATTATGGGCCGGCCATGAGGAACTAGACCCATCACTAGCCTCCAATGTCGGGAAGTTTAAATTTTTTAACTCTCGGCATGTCATGCTGGAACATCAGCCGTGCAAGTCTGTGCGCACTTTCCATCTCTTGGCACGCTCATCTCCTAGGCACTCTACAGATCTTACTCTATTCGGTGAGATTCGGTATCGATTTGATTCTCTACTGCTGGCGATTCTCTACCAAGGGTGATATTCTGTATCAACACGATCTCCTAAGTTTAATACTAGTTGATCTCCTTCTTTGGTTACAAATGGAAGGGCTCTCGACGCTTCGCATCATGAATCATCTTTACCAGCCTAGTGGTGTGAGAACTCGAAGTTGGCATAGAGCCTACACAACCATTAGCCAGGATTCGCAGGAATTCTTCTCCAGTGGTTGAAGCTGATGCTTGAGGATGCGTCTGAAGTCTATATTGGTTACCCTCTTTTAGGCTCAACCCAAATCGGCCTCATGTCGCACTAAGCAAGGTTCAGGCTTCGGGGTCGATCACGTCTTCTCCCAGCTGGTGTTAGGTAGCCCTCAAAGAGGTGAAGGGCTTTTCCACCCTATGCTGGGGAGGAGCTTCTTTTTCTTTTTTTCTTTTTTTACGTCCACATTGAACTTGAGTCGTTGTCACCGTGTTGGGTCTCGAAGAAACTCACAACCTCGAAGACTTCAGTGGGTTCCTGTGGACGGTTTCTGACAGTCGCCTCCTAGGTGAGAGTTGCAGCATTGTGCTTTGCTCTTACAAGGAAGGGTTTTGCATGCTTTTCTTATTGTTTCTACCTCTCGATGGAGTGGTCAGTAAGGAGGCTTGTCTTTGGCTATTGTCCATCCTGAAGGCTAGCTGAACAACCACAGTCAAGTCGCTACTCCATGTATTTTTATTTTCTTCTGAGTTGTATGTCCGTTATTGTAAGCTTATACTTTATAAAAAAAATTAATGAATGGAACAACCGAGTATTATTTTGTCTTTATATTGTATGACTCCAATATTGTTACGTGATGTAAATGGTTGAAACAGTTGAATGTTTCTTTCCGTTGCTTAATCTCCAACGATTCTGGCAACTCGGACCACCGGCAGCTCGATCTTTTGACAATCCAACTCACGACAATTCATCCCAACCGTTCGGTTAGGATGTGGGCTGATTGAATCAGTCATGAGCCTACCAAGGTTGGACACCACCAGTTTACAGTCTTGGAAAATGGGTGTGTCAGGGCATCATTACTCGTACCGGGCCGTCGACTCGCCATTTTATGCCTCCAGGGCGTCAAGCTGTCAATGAGCTGCGTAGAAAGGCAAAACATTAATCAACACAACTGACCCAGTGAACTGATGTGCCATAGCATTCTGCAACATGGGCATGTGTCGCGGTCATCATGGAGGTGTGCCTCTTCGTTGTCCCTAAACAACGTCGTTGCTCAGCTGAGGCACTGGCTTATTTAAGCATCAGCCTCCCACCGCTTTTGCATTTTTTTATTTTTCGAATATCTCTACCCTAGTTTGCCATTTTCATCTTAAATTGCTCTTTATGGCATCGCCGATATTTTAGCCATCCTTTTTGGAAAAATGATAGAGTCTCTGTATCGCAAGTATCATATTCCAAGCGTCATTTAGTAAGCTGAGCTTGGGACTGATGATGCAGGTTGCGCTCCTTGTCCAGCGTTCATAATCATTTAGATGAACATTTGAAAGATGGCCTTCGCCTCCCTCTCGTGAAGGAGTTTTACAAGATTCTAAGGGCTCTGGAAATCCCAATGGCCCGTCTCCACCAAACCGCTATTCAGTTTCTACTGATGCTATGCATCTTCATTTGCTCCAAAGGGCTTGCATTGAATGCCTGAGCCTTGAAGGGGATCATCTGTTTCAAGCAAGATGCTAATTGGGTCTCTTTCACTCCACGCAAACAATTCAAGATAAGCTGGGAAAACCCAAGCTCAATAAATAAAGGGCTGGAAGGAGTGCTTTTTCTTCGTGGCGATTAACACTCGTTGGAGAATCTCGAATAAGTGGAGCAAGGTCAACCAAGTGTATGCTGGTGATGTCCTAAAGAATGAGGATAAAATAGTGCGGCCACTAACAGGCTCGTCGAAGAGTATGTCAGCATCTTATATCACACCAATCATTGAGTCTCCCAAAGTGTATTGGATGAAGTGCAATGGGAAGTTTGGACAGATGGGGATGACGCCACTGTCGTGCTGCCTCGTTGCCCCAAGAGAAGGCGAGGAGAGCCTCTTTTCCAAGACTCTCTCGAGTAGGCTTCTAGCGAGGCGGTTCCTCCGTCACCTATCCTTTCTAAGGAATGTCGAAGGATTGACAAGGCTTGTGCGAAGATGCCTACTCCAGTTGCTGGCAAATCATCAAGGAGGCTAGGCTTGGACAAGTTTTCAATAGTCAATCTGGATTATAGTGAGTCATTTGAGGTGGTTGAGGGCGGCGAGCCCTCAGTGGATTCCGTAGTTGGTGCAAGGGATGCCCTAGCCGGTGGCCCAGGCAAACAGATTGACGCTAAGGCCGTGGTTGCAACCGAGAGGGGAACTCCGATCCTAGTGAATTCTTCTCCTAAAGCATCTGCGTCTGCCCCTCCCACCATTTTTGCCGAGAATAGATTTTCTCCGGGCTTCCTTGTTGGTTTCCTTGATCCGAAGAATGACGAAACTCAACGACAAGATGGCCTAGTGGACTTCTTGGAAATAGAAAGGGGCCCTACACCATGTTCGAGCAATAGGCATAAACAGTATTTTGTATCACCAAAGTAGGCGAATACTTCCTGATGTATATTTTGATTCTGTAATAAATCGGCAAGATTGTTTTAATAATTATTGCGGATGTCTTTGACCATGGCTGAGTTATTTTGGTCCAGAATTGGTTCTCCTTGCCGACTAAGCGTTATTGCTATTGTCATTGGGCTTGAATGGGCACATCTGTCCGATTGTGCTCACTCATGTGAGGAGATCGTGATGCTGAGGAAACCTGATTGCCGGCTAAGCATTATGGCTATCGTCGTCGGGTCTGGGCGAACATATCTGTCCTGTGATGCTCGCTCTTATAAAGAGGTCGTGGCACTTCTGTTGAACAGCCACACTAGAGCTGGCTGGTTATGGCAGCCACAATCATCGATTTATCAGACCATGGTTTTTGACCAGATCTCAGCCGGTCATATCACAGGTGAAAGATTTTACCTTAGGAGCATTCTAGGCCTTTAAATTAATGTAATCATACAAGTATTCATATATTATTTTATGGAACTAAATGTGTTTACGACATTCAAACTATCTGCATGGATGCACTTGACTTACCTGTACCTGACGGTGGTCTGCTGATTGTGCTTTTGGAGGCAGGTCGTGTCTAGTGCATGTGGGACCAGCTTTGCAATCGGGGTGTGTAGCTCATGCACCCCTCTTCAGAGGATCATCGAGGCGAAGAATGGCCTCTATCAGCTAGGGGATGGTTTATTCTTATCGATGGCTCAACCCTTGGCCTCTATTCTCCAAAAAACTAGGTCTGTTGCCTCGAGTTGGTTAGCTCTCACCTTCTCACTGCAATACCAAGTTGTCAACTGCTGATAGGCCACTGCGGGTAGCTTTGCTAAGCCATGCGCACCTTATAGTAGGCAGAGATAGTAGGCAGAGTTGTCAAGAGCTGCTCAGTTGGTTGAAGTTTTCAACTTGGAGTCCTAGCATACTGATCTTCACTAGGGTAACAGCTTCAGTGCCATAGTGCAAACTGAAGGGCACTCCGTGCGTTGGTTCCCTCAGCCCTGGCCGGCATGACTATAACACGTAAGGTGGTTCGCCCACCTAGGAGCCTCCATGCCCGCTAGCTCGCTCTTCCACTTGTGTAGTCGTGTCCGGTCCATGACTTCCACTTGGCCACTCGGCTAAGGGCTGGTATCGGAAGGCAAAACAGTTGGTTTCCCAAACTCATGTGGTATTAGGTGGAGTACTTATTTGTGAACTAGATTCCATTGTCTGTGACTATGACCTCAAAAAATTCATATATACATACAATGCTATGCCGAACAAATCCGGCAGTGCTCTATGAGTAATCTGCGCTAATGGGAAGGTTTTCACCTATTTACAAAGTAGTAGGCTCTAACGAAGGCGAGCCCCCGCTGCGAGAGCGGTCACAGCGGTTGTAAGGTTCACAGCTCTGCATGCGGGTGGGATAGAGTGTTGCTATGGACTACGGAGCGACTTTAAAATAAAGGACATGGCTTCAGCGAGTACGCTCAACTAAGGAGCAGCTTTGAGGCACACCCAGGCGAGTGGGTGGCTTTGATGTGAAACAATGCGACAACTAAAGCATGTTGAAGGGAAAGGTCCATTGCTTGGATGCTGGACTTCCAGCGTTGGGACCAATCAGTCGGAGGGCATGTGGATCGTTGGACCTTCAAGGAGTCTTCAGAAGGTAGATTCCAAGAATCAGATGAAAGGGAGAGGTATTCTATCCTTTTGATCTCCCGAGCTTTCCCCAATTTTTCTTTGGACGAGGGGAGGTGTTTGTAGAGAAAAAGCGTTAGCTTGTTGTCTTTGGACTTCCTAGCTCACTCGAGAGTGACCGACAGCAAGCGCCTGCCACTAGCGCTCTAAACTGTCGGGTTGCTCCTTGCGACAAGCTGGCCATTACCACCTATAAGTTACATGCCTGTAGGTGTGCGGGTCCTCACACTGGCATGTGGTCCCATTGGCTCGTCTGTTGAGCTAAAACTACTGAATCGTGCCAATGAGCTTATGCTACAATAGGCTTCAGTGGCCCATGCGCTGTTGCTCTGCTTTGGGCCACGCCGATTTGGGCTTTTTACTGCTGGCATTAGGCCCTAGATTGTGAGAAGTCTTTCCTAGCCGCTACTACCTCTGAGGCGCCTTCCTCACGGCCGAATCATGGGCCAGCCCGTGGGGAACTGGACCCATCACTTTTTATAAAAATTAGACTAATTAAGAAAATAAATTTTCTCATAAAATATAATAAAGTCATACAAAATTATAATATCTAAACATTTCAATAGATTACTAAATATAAGCCATTCTCAAACACTCTTATCTATTCAATATATACATAGCAGATTGCCTAGAAGTCATGCCACAAGATCATAAGGGAAACAATATGTTATTTTTGAACAATATCTATTAAATAACGCAATAACTCCACAGCAATCCTTCCGAGATATTCTTCGGACCCCATTATAAGTAGAGGAAATGAGAGGCTGAAAGAATACACCATTAAAGCACGAAAAATAGACGACAAAAAACCTCATCTCTTCTCCTCTCTCTGAACCTCACTGGCATTATACTCTCTCATCATAAGTCTGGTATATTAATCTCTGCTGGAGCTTAAAAGAGTGGTGAAGTTCAAAAATAAAGCAGAAACAGAGTATGATTTCACAAAGGATAGTCTAAGCTTTTAAGGAGGCAGTCTCCTTTGAGCAACTAGCACCATTTAATGTTTGGTAGAAAATTGAAGTTGAGCTGTCCTGCATCAAAGTTAAGAGCATATAACACCTTGAGATGGAGCATCAATGGTGATAGCGTTTTGGGCTTTCTTCTGAATCTTCTTCTTCGCTTCCCTTTTGATACCTGTTGCTTTTTCCATTAATGTTTGCAAATTGTCTCCACTATCTAAACCTGATCAAAATCGGGCTGCTTAGTCAATCCAATCTAATCAATCCAAAATTTTATAAGATTCAATCACTATATAAAAGGTATTTGGATGGGTAAAGTTATAAAATTAAGCCCGATTAATTTTTTGGATAGAGTATAATTATAGGTGAAAGTGTCGGGTATAGCTCAACCCGATCCGAATAGTAATTCCTTTTTTAAATATATATT
>JAODPA010066532.1:0-10886 GCA_025585075.1 Nepenthes mirabilis
ACACAATTTTAATATAAAATGACATAAAATCTGGAACACAATTTTAACAACATAAAATGACATAAAATTTGGAACGTTGATTGTTCTGCAACCTACATGATGGGTTTAGTATACTCGGCTCAAAAAAATCACTCAACCATTTAGCTTTATCCACACAGGAGATTCTGACGGTTGTTTGTTAAGGATAGTTCAATGGGCGGTTTATAAATATCCCTTCTATTCTAACAAGGGAGAAAGAATGACACAGGAGAAAAAACAAGAAAAAATGGAGAAGCCCAGAAGAGTACGAAAAGTTCCAAAGGGAAGATGCCAAAGAAGAGTATAAGAGAAAAGGGAAAAAGAGACTTAAAGGGCACTGCCCCTTAAGTCCTTTTATAATCTATCTCCTCTACCAAGTCCTGGTCATCCCTCAAGCATACAAATTACCGTCTTCTAAGGCATCTTTCAAGAGGGCGTATCTCTAAGCTGTCGATCAAACTAAACGCATGCTCCATCCTCCGATACATGTATTCACGTATCCTCTTTGCATCTTTTTATTATCTTGGAAAGATATCTGACTTCAGTGTCGGAGGATTTACGGTGGGAGTAATTTTTATTATCCTTTAACATCGTATTTTAGTTGTGTTACACAGGGTCCAAGTTCGATATTATGGAGACTAGATCCACATCAAATCGACCTAACGTGAAGATCTAATTTGCGATACCTAATCCGTATGACAACCCGAATTCATGGTACGCAACACTATATACTGTAACAAATTTCAACAACATTTCAGCAACAATCTGGAACATAGTATTTGATGAAATATACATTTCAACATTCTGAAATCTAATAAAATCTGGAACAATAATTTTAATATAAAATATACATGCTGGAGTACAATATGAGACACAATTTGAAATATATATATCAATAACAGATTGTTTGAACAAATCTAACAAAAAATATTAGCAATGAATGAGATCTTTACTTGTTTTACAGTATAAATTATTTGATGAGATCTAATTTTTGTCTAAGTGAAATATTAAATAAGCCCGCTATAAGTGTCGGATCACGTATATATTTTATATACATTGTGTTCTTTTCACTCGTGAGTACTGAAGAAATTTCAAATAATACAGAATATAATTATGCCATCATTTGCTCATGTGTGTTGGCTTCTAAATTTTTACTCAATATTTCACCGAGTTTATTCATATTTATATTCAATACATCGACTACTTGGATAATATAATCAAATAGTATTTTCACATCTGCACTAGCCTTCCCTTTCCTTCCCTTCGACATCGTCGACGTAGCTGGAGTTGTCACATGCGGTGCACTTCGATTAGGGGAATCATTAGTTCTGATTAAGTTTTCAATCCCTATTTCTTCAGCCTTATTCGCGCTTAATTACTCGTTATTTAGTTCATTATTCTGAAACTCCGCAAGGATGTTCTCAGCAACTTGTGCATCTGTCATTGTTGTACAGTCTTTGTCATAAATTATTGATAAATTTTTAAAATATGAAAACGATTTCTTTCTCCAAATAGTATTTCCCTTGTGGCTCTACGTAAATAAAACAATATCGATTTAAATTTAAACAAAATATCATATAAAATATGATATAGATTTAAACAGAATATCATTTTGCATAATAAGCAGTATGCAACATATGCTGGCAGCATACTGTTAATTTAAACAGAATAAAGTATGCTGGCAGCATACTGCTTAATAAGCAGTATAAACAGAATGGTGGCAACATATGCCACCGCATATGTTGTTTAAATTTATATAACTGCTTAATAAGCAGTTTGCCAACATAAACAGCATGCTGGCATATCAATTTTGCATATGTTGCCTGCATATGCTGGCATAAACAGCTTAAATGAATTCTAATATGCAGTTTAAACTGCTTTGGGCAGTTTTGAATACCAGGCATTAGTTTAAATAATTAACATGTTAAATTTACATAATAACACAATAGGATTCCATGCATCAGTTTGAAGACGTATTTGTTGGGTCAGGTCACTCCTTTATGGGTAACCCAACAAACTGATTTGTTATCGAAGAATAAGTGGAGAACTGATTTCGGTCAACGTCCGGAGGAAAACAATGGACAGTTAATGGAGATTAACCGGCGGATGACCAACTGTGAATTTCGATCAATAGGAGGTTGACCGTCCTAGGGTTGCAGTAGTATTGTTGGATAGCGGATGGGTAACAGAAGACGGTCAACGGGGAGGTTGACCGGATGGCAGCAGATTACGGTCAACGAGAGGTTGACCGGATAAGGCTGGAGAGGAAATACGGAGAGGATTTTCGGAGAGTATTTTCAGAGTAGAAAATATTGGAGTGCCTTTCAGGAGAGATTACTGGTCAACCTGTTGACATGTTGAGAAGGAAGAATTTACCAGTTGGTGACATTGGTATGGAATCGTCGGCGGACGTGGCTGAGTGCACAGTAGCGTTTGGAGATGTGGACTGTGCACAGTGACTACCGATGACATGGGATGCCCGAGGTCGTTGTTACTACCCGAAGACCAAGGAACGTCGGAGGACTCTTGTGATGGCCAAAGGGCAAAAATAGTCCGGGACTTAGCTGCAGCAATGACCGAGGAAGTCGTGGAAAGCTGGCAGCAAGTTGTAGACAGTTGGCTCTATGAGCAGGTGACAGACTGACAGTCTGTGTAGGCCGTCTGTGCAGGTGGTAGGATTGCAGAATTGGTGGGCAAAGTTGTTGGCAGGTTGCAGAACAGGTGGTAGGCGTTTGTCCACACGTAACTTGCCTATTGGTTGAAGGTCTCCGGGCAGATCATTATATATATGCATGTTGGGCATGCTGTGTGGAGTGCGCGCAAGGCGCCATGAGAGTGACCATGGGTGATAGAGAAATCACCATGGGCGAGCATTCATCGGGGCTTGTGTAGCCAGGGGCTTGTGTAGCCAGCTGCATGAGTGCGGGGGTGAAACGGAGGTCGTCATTTCACCAACACTTGTAAAATGAGAGAGTAGAGAGCACCACAGGGAAGAGAGAAAGAGTTGAAGAAAGAGAGAGCAGTGAGTGAAATACAAAAAGTAAGGCTTTGTATTCTCGTGCTCTGTTCTTTGTTTTCACCTCTAGAGCTTGTATAGCCAGGGTAGTTGTTGTATTCTATTTCTGGATTTTGTAACCATTTTACATAGTAAATTTATTGATGGACTTTGTATCCTATGGTTTTTTCCCTTAGTTGAGAAGGGGTTTCCACATAAAAGTATTGTGTATCTCTTGTATTCCTTATTCTTACTATATGGTGGCTGATGATGACAGAGGGGTTCGGGTATTCCGCTACTATTGGATCGGGTGGATTCGGGTATCGAACCCCAACAGCATTTTGAAGATGCAGTTTAAGCAGCAGTTAGCTTCCGGGGCATTTAAAGCAAAATATCTGATTTTCTGATACTTTAAACTGCTGCCTGAAGAATGGGCATTTTTATAACACAATTTTCTGTCCACATTCCAAATAGAATGGGTATTTTCCAAAGCAAAATGTGCATGAAAATTTAACAGAATAAATAGTCAAAACTTACCGCATATTCATCTACTGAATCCTCTTGATACATGTCATTGATCCATCATCAATGGGATCATAATTCATTTTATTTCTAATAAAATTGTGCAGTAGACAATAAGTAATAATAATTCGATTGTGTATTCTGATAAAATAAAATGACGAACTTCTAAGGACCCATCACTGCATTTTCAATAGTCCAAAATACCTTTCGATAACTTTACGAGTAGCAGCATGTTTCATATTGAAAAATATCTTAGTTGTTCTTGGCTGGTGGCCTTAACACCACTCATTTAAATGGTACCTTTGCCCCCTAAATGATGTAAGAAATCCAATATAATTTATATATTTCACATCAACTAAGTAATAAGTACCTATATGAAAACACTATATATCATTACGTTTAATAACATCTTAAGAAAACATTATGCTTGATTTGATGATTTAAAATCATACCGTTTAGAACTATATATCATCATACCATTTGATGATTTAAAATCTATTTAGTGCATCTCGTAGAATTCTAAAATTTGCTGCAAATCCTTCCCAATCAAGAAGAAGATATATAAATTTCATGTCATGGGTACATACTCTTAACATGTTTGTAATTATATTTTTCTTACGAGTTCGGTATCTAGGTTTGTCTACAGTAGGGACCTTTACATTTATGTATATTTTATCCAAAGTGCCCATACAATTTTACAAATACACATCAAAGTGGAATAAATTGTCAAGTACATTTATCACGTAGATATAATAATAAATATATAAATTGATTATCATACTAGGAACCACTTCCATCGCTCGTCTGTACAGTTATCATCAATAGGTACCGGTCGTCTAAATACGTGTGCTTACAGTCGTATTATTACAGTTAACATATTATTAAATATTCTACTTACTGTCTCACCCGATTTCTTGAAATTATGTGTAATCACCGTATTTTTTATATGATACACAAAAATATGTTAGAATGTTGCCACTTGCTCATCAACAAGCATGTATTTTGATAGATGAAGTCCCCCAATAATTTTCAACATCTCACACAATTTAAAAAATGTAGCCCCACTCATTCTCAACATATTAATACAAGTAATATTATTATCGTGTATGATTCTATTAATATATTTTCTTTCTTTATAAAAGTCAAGTTTGTAAGATTTTGTAATTGTAAGTTTAAATTGTTCAACAATTGAGATTGTACTTAAGATACATAAAAATCACCAAATAGTATGGTAAATATTAATGAATTGCATTAGTATGGGTGTTATCTTCTTTTTCTTCTCGTTAGATAAGTTGAAGTGTAATTGATCTATAAATTATAATAAAAAATCACAACATATATAAATATAAAGAATAGACGTTGTCTACATAATAATAATATTGAGGTTGTGTAAGCTCATCACTATGATAGCATAAGAACGATGTCAAACATATAAATTACCTGAAAATTGTACAGGCAGGAGGCAAGTGGATTGATACAAAACCACACGTTCTGAAAAACAAGTAACCGACAACCTTCCAAATACAAAAATGAACTACAACAATGTAAGCTGGTGGGAAGCATCTCGCGAGCCTCATATAGAAATACTCAAGTTAGAATTTTCGTAGGCTAAATAGACAGTGGAAACCTTTGCATTCTAAACACAACCTCTCAAGTAACACGCCGTGCTTCCCAGTAAAGTAACAAAGTTCTAAGCACAACCACAACAAAGCCTTGATTTCTTAACAAAAATAAGGCAATTGCACTTGGACAAATTTTATTTCTTAGCGCAATCACATTCGACGGGCACAATGACAACCACAATCACATTCTTAATAGAAATTTCATTCTGGGTTTTGGTGGGAATCGGAAGGTGGGCTTGGCGATGCATTTTGTTGGGCCGTCGCTATTTTGGCTTATCCGTTTGTGTATTAGGCTGACCAAATACACAAAAGTCTATTTTGAGTGTCAAACATCCGAAGATAAATTTGAACCCAGATGTAATGACCTGGGTCATTTGCATCAGAAACAATAAATTTAACGGACTCAAATTTTTTATAGGTGTGGTCATTTAATGTCTAAGTATTAGTTTGAGAATAATAAAATGATTAAAAGATTATCAACTCATTAAATTTTATCACGAGACCTTCTGTTGCAAGTCCCACATCGGGAAAGCAACTCCACAGGAGTTATCTTATAAGTTGTAAGGGATTCTCATTCCTTAATGTGCACCTTTTAGAGGAAACTTGGGTCCCAATAGCTTGTGCTTGCAATAGTGGTGCTTTCTTTGAGACTGACCCCGTCCTGGATAGGGTTACCTGCGGTAGATGCTGATCGGGAGGACTACTTGTAGAGGGGCTGACATGCTGTCGGTGCGACGGGGCGTCGTGGTGAAGTGAAGCGTCGCAGAATGAAAGCCGAAAAGTGAAATGTTACAGAGTACACCATCGAAATTTATGATTACTGAAAAGGAAGTAATGTTGCGAGTCCCACATCGAGAAGACAACTCTATAAGGGCTACCTTATAAATTGGTAATATTCTTTTTCCTCAAGGTATGTCTTTTAGGAGAGACTCAGACCCTAACAGTTTGTGCTCGTAACCCCTTTTATTTTATACTTGACACTTTGAGAGGATTGAGCATTTTGATGGACTTTGGAGGTGGTGGACGACCTTGAAAATTGTATCTTGTTGGACTTATTATTGAAGGATGCTCAATCTTCGGGAAGATGAGTTATATAATTTTCCTTAGTATAGTTAGAGGGTTATTTTAGTTGAAATCTTTTCAATATTTAGATTCGAGTCAGATGTGATCATAACAATAATTATAATAAATTAAATTCATTGTAATCATTGTTTCTTATTAATTATTTATTTAGTGGATTAAATTTTTGATTTTGCTTTTCGATATGGTTAATAACGTTCTCGTCACTTTCGATGCGTCCCCTTCTGTTCCCTAAACTCGGCAGAGTTCCCCAATTCTTATCTAAAGCTAAGAAATTACTCCGGTCAATCGAAGAATCGGGGGAGAGGTCTCTCAGTGGTAGAAGATGACGGAGGCGGTGGTGCGTAACAAGCCAGGAATGGCGAGCGTGAAGGACATGCCCTTACTTCAAGACGGACCTCCACCGGGCGGGTTTCCTCCTGTCCGTTTTGCCCGTCGGATTCCTAATACGGGTCCCAGCGCCATGGCCATCTTCCTCGCTGCTTTCGGCGCTTTCTCTTGGGGCATGTATCAGGTCGGTATCGGCAACAAGAAGCGCAGGTAGCTCTAGCTCTTCAATCTGCGTATATATTTATTTTGAAATATATCCCTAGTTTCCGCTGTTTCTTCCTTTTTAATTGTCTCGATCAAATCTAGATCGTAGTGATTGTTTGAGGTGAGCTTTGATCTAGCAAAGGGGTTTTGATGTTGTTTTTAACGGTTGTTGAGTCGAATTGGGTTGATGCTATTTGAATTTAGCTTTGTCTTGATTTACTCGGTGTTCCTAAGGTAGGAGAACAACCAGTAACCAACCATAATCTATATCTTCTCCGTCAATTGACAATGTGAATTAATAATCATCCTCCAAATTTTCTAGGTCGACTAAGCATCATTAGTTTGCCTTGAAGATCCTTCTCCTTTAGTGAGGAAACTGGTCCTCTATTTAGTGGGGTCAACACTATGGATTCTCGCCTCCATTCAGCTCTATCGCTAGCTCCCAACATAGAAGATTACACTTAATGGTTTCGATCAAACGAATCTTTCAGTGACTCTGAAGTCCTCGTATCTCATCCTAGGTGCATTAGGTGTTGTTGGCTTCACACAGCCATGATCTAAAATGGGTGCTTTGAATCATGTCTTTTATTGGTATCATCCTTACTTTATTCGGTGCATCATTATGAATTATATCTTTCCTTATATACATTCACCGTAACACTTTTTTCTCCTTGCATGGAAATGAACGAGGATGGAGTTAAGGGATGATTGAGTTATTGCTAGAAAATGCAGCAGTTGGTGGGCTTCTATGGAATTGCAGTTTCTTTCTCATGGGTGGATTTAAGACTTGGCGGTGAGGAAGGAGAGGGAGGTGTGTTGATTAAGTTAGTTAAATTCCAAATCTAATAATATGTCCTTCCTCAAGAGTAGTGTACACCATATTGTCCGAATGATGAATTTTCGAATGATATGAGGTCTGCAATTCTGAATATCTCATGGTGCCAATATATTTTCAATTGAGCAGAATAGTGTAAGGTGATTCATATAGTCATATCCTTCCACAGTGTGTTGAGGGATTAGCCGATGCTTTTGGTTGGTTGAGTTCTCGATGAAGAGGTACAATTTCATTGAACCTAGACATCAAAATTCATAGTTATCTGGAGTCGTGTTCCCCATGGACAGGAGAGCTTAAATTAAAGAGAATTCCTTTTCCTAACCAAACTATAGTTCCAAGATACAACTCGGGCTTATTTTTCCACCACATTAACTGCCCTTCCCTTTCCTAACATTCTTTTATTCTTCATAAAGAAGACTTTCAGATGTGTCTAGCAGTTTGATGTTGATATCAGAAAATCAAGAGTCAAATCTCCATGAAAAAGTTAGTGCTCTTGTTAGTGAGTGATTCCCAACTCTTTGGCGAGTCCCTAAGTTGACCACCAAATGTCGAGTGATTCCTTTTATAAGGTGAGTGATTCTCCAAACACTTTGGGGTTATTCCTTAAGTAGACTATCCAAAGATTGAGAAGTTTTCTTTATCGAGTGAGTGATTCCCCAAACACTAATTTTGCCCACGTAATCTGAATTAATTGCAATCAAGTTGCTGTTCTTCCATCTTTGATTTGAACTTGCTGCAAAATTGCATTTCTAAACTTCCATCAACACTAGGCTAGCCGCAGGAATTCACTTGCATTCAACAGATTGCGATTTCATCAATCCCAAATAAAATTAATTTTTGCCTGCTGTTCTTGTATTTTAGTCCTGATTTACTGCATACTTCATTTTTTGCTCAAGTTTAGAATTTTGTCCTGCATCAGTGCCCATATAGTAATCAGTTTTCTCAATCCCCCTTCACACGATCTACCGAATTCAATTTTAAATAATATTCCTTTACCGAAAAATGAAACTATCTTGTGTACCACAACCTCACAAATCACATACTGAATCTGGTAACTATGCTTCTCAGAGGTCTGTTTCAGTTTTTGTGGGATGATTCTTGTATCTGATCACCAAGGCTACTTGGACCATTTCCTCGTGTTAATCTTAATTAGCCATTGTTTGTTGATTGACTAGGATTCTTTTCCACTGTGCTGCAAATATCTTGTCTGACATGAATATAATTTTGCTTGTGGCATCCCTAGATACATAAACCAACCTAGCATTTTAATGTGTAAGGGAGGCCAAGAATCATGCATTTGATCGCGCTTACTAGAAAAAAGGCTTAGTTTGGTTCAGTTATTTATATAAAGCCATCCTGGCAGTGCAATATGACCTGTGCACTGCCCTTTTTTCTGTGCAGTTATCTATTAATATGGAATCCCCCCTCCCCCCGAAAAAAAAAAAAAAAAACAAAAAAACATAAAAGAGAACAAGGAACAAGAACACAACTGTGAATCGTGGAAGCTTGAAAGTAGCGGATGATCAAAATTCTTGCTGACCCGGATTCCTCAACTCCCATAACGATCAATGTACACAGTACCATTTGATGTTCAATATTGCACACAAGTTTTTTGCCTTTTCTTGTTCCCTTATTTTTCTCTCTTTTTTTTTAAATGCCCCTTATTCAATACATTCTTCATATTAACAAAATACAAATCTCCCTCCCCTGTTGGGGGAGCTGGTTTTTTTTCACATAGTGCTACCATGAATGATTTCATGTTAGATTATGCTAACTATGCCCGTTACCTAGGGCTCTGAAAGAGGAGAAATATGCTGCACGCAAAGCGATACTGCCTATGCTTCAGGCGGAAGAGGATGAGAGGTATCATAACTTTTTCTCCTGCCTAAAAAATTCTGATTTCTTCTCTAATTTGATGATTCTAATAAGATTTGTTTCTAATAGGTTTGTCAAAGAGTGGAAAAAGTATCTGGAAGAGGAGGCCAAGATTATGCAGAACGTGCCTGGTTGGAAAGTTGGTGAGAATGTCTACCACTCTGGAAAATGGATGCCTCCGGCAACCGGAGAACTTCGCCCTGACGTCTGGTGACTGGTGGTTCTGCTTTTTGCCTTCTCAGGATTCGGGTTTGTCAAGACCTTTGGTCGATACCTCTTGAAAAATGCTTCTGTTTCGCATTTAGTTCAGTAATAAATTCTGTTTTCCAAAATCTCAATATGCCATGGATGAATACTTCTATATGGATATCTGTGATATCACCATTATTGATCATCTAGCTGAATTGGCTGTCGGAGCCATTCTCCGGCATCAGCATATAGTCGGGCCTTGATTGATCTTTGTGATATTATGGCTCTCTCTTTTGCTTTGTGATTTGGCCACCTTGTCCAGGGGTGCCAAAACACCGGCAGTACCGACGGAAGTACTGGATCTGATATTGTCATGGTTGAGAGGTGCCGGGTTATTCCATTAACTATTTTTGGACCATTTTTGGCAAAAGAAGATAGTTTAGCATTATCGGTATTACTTAGCATCGGTTGAACCCACTGATTTTTTTTTTCTTAGATAAAAATAAATTATACATTAATGTATAATAATTGAACTGAAATTATTTATTTACCCTTTTGAATTTTTTTATTGATTCAAGTAGATTTATTTATTAATTACTGCAACACAATTCTCTCTTAAACAATTGTTTTAATTTTACTTTGATAAAAAAATAGTAAAACTATGATGATGTTAATTTTTAAGATAATCTTTTTTATAAATGAAATCACTTTATACATTGACTCATTTTAAAAAAATATTGCAAATTTGGATAGTTGGTTTACGCTGTTGGTTAAAACTGTCCGTTTAAAATTGTTATAATTTGTTTTTTAAATCTGTAATATGAATGGATTTGGACTGTTGGTTTTAGCCGACGGCATAACTAACGGGCCAGATTTGCAAAGCGGGATCCTACTTTGCGATCTTCAATCTTCAGGCTCATTTGAATTATGCATAGTTAATTGCACCGAGTTGATTCTTTCTTCGATACCACTGTGTATTTTATGTCACTTAAAAAGATTTTAAAATTGTATTTTATTGTATTAACATGCCTGTTTAATTAGAATAAAAAATTAATTGATAAAGAATCTCCTTAAAATTTATTTTTACTAGTAATTTACTGGCTACTTAATTATCCCCAAAGCATGAGAATAAGCTTTGAGCTATATCTTATTTCAAATGTATTTGAAAATTTCATTCTTAATCCCTTCAGTTAAAAAAAAAAAAATCCTGAGCATT
>JAODPA010066533.1:0-10885 GCA_025585075.1 Nepenthes mirabilis
TAGAAAGGAAACAAGCATCCAACACGCTCGACTAAAAGCATGACCAAAATCTAGACACTTCCACATCTTGATAAACAGCAGATCAACCTCACCTTGTGATCATTCAAATTTCTCTTCCACTTCTTTAACAAAAAAAAAAAAAAAAGATATCCCACGTATACACGTAGGGCCCATTTTAATTTTTTTTTTTTATTTCTTCTTTCTTCTTTTTTAGATTTCAATGGGCCCTACACATAAAGAATGAATTATAAATAGGTGGAACATCTTACGAAATTCATACAATCCTACCCAATCTGAACCCAAAACTGGGTTTATTCAAACGTAATTCATACGACATATCTCTGCATCTAGCAGAGATGTAAAAATGGCTCTTCTTTTTTTTAAGGCGACGAGGAACGAACAAGCATAAGGACAGCAACTTGGATTACAGTTGAAAAATTATACCTGAACAAAAAATAAGCTAAGCTGCCATTTTAGCCATGGGGTGCTGCTCATAATTAACAAAATATGGATATGTGACTTACAGAAAGTATTGGTGCTGATAAGCTTAATGTCCTTGGTGCTGCCGCATATATGACTTACTATCCTGCTAATCTACTTGCATATTATCTCCTTTGTTCCTTTGATCCGAGTCTGCTATGTCCTCTGGCGTCATTACATGCTTGCATATCCTGAAGTATGGTTCAGAAACAAACATTAGCCTCGTGTGATCCGAAAAGCAAAACCGTTAAAAAGAAGGGGAGTTGGACAGTTGTAGAACGCCCGGCAGATATCATCCTGAATCTCTAAAAAATGGCATCTTAATTTACATGATTCTCTGATGTGGGTTTTGATGGGAGTCGTTAGAGTCGTTCTTTTAAGAGTTTTCCTATACTCTCAATGGTGAGTTTTTTATTTAGACAATTTAGGCAACTAATGTTGTAAGACGGGTCAAACACATTTTAATATATTGTCATAATCATATTCATCCAAATACGGTGTGGAGGAAGGATTAAAAATAAGAAGACTGTAGTACGATTTGGTTTTGATGAGCAGGGTACGATGCACATATTGTTAGCCTGCAATGTGTTTGGAATCTTGTGATTCAGGCCCACTATCTCTAGGTCATAGATTTTATGCATATTTGATATGGGTGTATAAGCATGTCTAGACCTATGTGCTCCTCAGTATATTTGAGTCAAAATGTACAATCAAAATAACCAATAAGAATTCCAAGTCAACTTGTTACACTATTGCGGACAAGCTATCCTGATGATTGATGAGCTTGAATGATATTTCAAATATGAAGAGAGAGAAAGAGAGAGTGTGTAATAAGGATGATAGGACAGTACGCATCGAGAGCTTCCATTTTTCTTCTGATATTGCTTGACCACAGGACAGGGTCAACATTTTTGGGTAATGAATCCTGCTGCTGTGATTTTTCACGTAGCCATTGCTCAGCTTTATTGCATTCAGTAAGAACCTGCAGAGGGTGAAAGTTGGCAACAATCAAACCACAGGCAGATAACGGGCATATATTCAATACCAAAGGCGACATTAAATCAACATTTACTATAGGACAATCGTACGGTGTCCTTTTCACTGGAAGGTAGTGATCCAGCTGCCATCCGATAATCAACGATGCAGTTAAACAAGTCCCTGGTTGCCTGTGCTCGAGCCTCTTCGTCTTTATACCGATTTTCAATTGGGTCCACCAACTATATAGAACCAACAATTGTTTCAAAATGCCAAAAGGAGAAAATAAGCATGAATAATAAAAGAAAACCCACTAGTTTGCTGCAGTTTACCCTTTTTAGGTCCTGGAGTTTCCCATTGTAAACATTCTCAGTTTCATCATCCCCGTCCTCGTAAAGCCACTCTTCAGTCTGCTGCAGATTCTGAGATATCCCTTCCTTTTCTGAGTCGGTAGCAAAGTTCCTCAACGTACTTAAAATCTATTCCATCACATTGAAACGAGAGGTGACAAAGTAATGAAGCTTGACAATAGAATCACAGAAGAACATCACATGAAATAGAATTTAGATTGCTGATTCAGTAAGACAGATGCCAAGAGAAAAAGGTCCAAATCCACAGAATGGTGAATATAAACTCTGATTCCAAACTGAGCCTAAAACTTCTGATATTATTCTATTATTTTAGCAAAAATAAATCAGCCTTCAAGTGAAATATTTAATCAGTGAACCCATGAACCACACCAGCCACGTTCAAATAAACATCGACCCAAAGACAGAGCTAATGTAATATGTAGCAAGAACAAAATAAAAATAAAACGCAACTCAATTGCTGCTCTAACTGAATCTTCCTCCACTACTGGATATGTCAATAATATTAAGAGACTTAAAAGCAAGATTGGCTCAATTATTTTGCAGAAATTTATTCAGATATAAATTCGGAAATCAATATTCCTGCATAAAACACACTAATTTCATCCTAAATATGCTGCTGGAACAAACTTCAGATCCACTGTAAGAATCTCAACTAGAGTGGTGGTTACAAATGGACAAAGTTCTAGTTATACCTTGCTGCGTGTCTCATAGACATAAGACTCCAGAGCATTTTTCGTATCTTTAGCTTGTTCAACTTTGCTGTCCTGTTGGGCCAGCAGAATTTCTCTTTCTCGAGCTTCATAAAGCTCAGCTTTTTCCATTCCACCATATGCAGTCTCACTAACTGGAATCTCCTGCCTCCTTATGGTCTTGCCCATACCAATTCCATTACTCTGTATGACATGAAATTATTATGTTTCAAGTACCTGATGGAGCCTTAATCTTAGAACACCTTGCAAATGTCTTCCTTCAAGGCAGATTAAAGAAAAAAAGACAATGATTTGATACTTTCATGACTTGGTAGCATAGTAACTGTGCAATCATACCACCATATATTACAAAATACAGGATAGAGCAAAGACAGCAAATCAGATCATGATTGTTAATAATAACCTTTGCACATTTAATGTACGACAACTCAGGCTCGCTACAGCCTTGCAAAGAATAGTGAAAGAAAGGAAAGAAAACAAAAAAGAAAGAAACCAATGTCAGCATCCTCCTTTCATCTCAAACTTTTAGAACCTTAAGCTGAGTTAAGCAGCTCAAAGTACTCATAACTAGAAACCTAACACATAAGTGGCAGTACAGAACAAGTGCGTCACCATTTTAGGGAATTGCTGTAAATACAACGAAAACTTCAGGTAGATTGCATGAACTCACAGAAGCAGTAGATGCAGGCTTAGATTGTGTAGTATATCTACCCTCAATACCATTTCCTGTATCAAAAGATCCATAATCAGATTCAGCTTCCATAGTTTCTGAAGGCATCTCATCATTGCTCCTCAAAACAGATTCATCCATGTGATCTTCAAAGAGCTGATACAATTTTTTAAAGATTCCTGACAAATTAGCATAGATTCTCTAGAAAGTGAAAACACAAAAAAGCAGTATGTATATAGAATTAATTAGGGAAATGCACAATTACTGTGGCTGATTCTATGGTGAAAATCCCATGGAGATTTAGATGAGCTTTAATCTTGACCCTCGCTTTTTCGGCATTGGATGCTTGGAAAGGGCCAACCTACCAAAGCAGGAAAGTGGGTTAGGAAGTGAGTTTGGAAAAAAAAAAAAACAGACACAAATGACATGCATGATGCCAAACCAAGAAAAACAAGAAACAAATTAAAAATTTACTTCCATTTGAACAGGGAGGGAAGATCATACCCACAGACACAAAAGAACATACCACGTCAAGACCATGACCATTGTCACCCAACCCTTCACTTCGCCCTTAAATACTCGTGTCCAACATTTGAGGTCCAGACAGGGCTACCAAACTCGGACTCCAGTTATTAGTGGAATATTTTACAAAATTTTTGAAAATATCCAAGTTTGACTAGTGGACACAATATCCATATCCAACAGTGATAAAGAAGCCACAAATGCAGTTTGAGGGGAACACACCTTCCTCCATATATTAACTAATGAAATTAACTGAAGTTACTGGACCAGGCAAATCATTTTTTTGTAAAAATATAAAAGAAACCCTCATTGGCAATCAACTTGAAGCAAAAAAGAGTTGAGAGGCTCAAATGGAGAACTGATTGGCTGCAGATCAATGTGCTGTACAAATAGCACAATCAGAAGTTACTTGAACAGCAGACAAATCAGCTTGTCTTTAAAAAATTGCACAAAAGTTCACGCTGGTTGTCTGCTGCATTTGAAGTAGAAGAAAAAGTTGAAGAGCCAAAATGGAGAAGCCATGACACCAGTGGAATTGCATGTAGCATGAGTCTCTAAACAGGCATTAAGATGTGTGCTTGTGACTTGGGTGGTATGGGTGGCAATGTCATAGGACGTGCAGATATGGGCGCCAAGATTGTCAACATTTGGGTCAACATTTTCAGATGTGCATTGACATTATCAAGCATGTGTCGACACTGTCAGCGTGGGTCAATGTCACTGTCAGTTCCCAAACTGAGGTTGGGCCAATGAGTTTGCCCATGTCAAAGATGTATTCTCCTAAGTACTGACTAGACTGAAGTGAGCCCTAGGTAGGAACCTAGAATTGCAACAAAGTCGGAGAGTTGGCGGACATAAGATTAGATCGGTGACGAGAGGCAAGCTAGATGCCTAGAGCCTGAATGCTTGTGCCACAAAAAGAGGGCAACATCGTAGAAGGGGGGTTGTTGGGTATGTTACTTATTGAGGTACAAGGGTCAAAACTTGTTATCATGCTTGGGTAATCAAGATGCGTTACGAGGCAAGTTCCCTTCATGAGTATGCCGGGAACACTACTAGATGAATGGCTGCATAGAAGAGTGCTGGGGACAGTGGCCCATGGACACAATTGGTGTAAACTAATGGGCTAGTAAGTTTTGATGACTGTTAGGAGTAAGAATACTCCGTGTATCGGGGCGCTAGATAATGATCTAGTGTGTGCAAGCATTGAGTAGGGCAAAAGAACTAATCAATGGGAAAAATGCTAGCTCAAACGTGAGTTCGATGCAGGGGAGCAATTAATGTGCTGCTAGTTGCTTGCAGAGCCTCAAAGTTAAGGTGAACAATGTAGGACTTGTTGAGATGAGTTTATTTCATAAAGCTCAGGTGGCTAGTTGTTTAAAATGGAGCTTTTGGTTCCACGAGTTATGTTGGTCTTGCATTTGAGAAGTCTTAGCATGACGTGTCACAACCAATCTCCCCTACATAAAAGTTAGACCATAACACTGGCGTAGGCATTTTTGTAGCCAAAGGTTGTTTTCAAACTTTTTTGCAAGTCAGCTGAAGTTTATTCTGGTAGCAAAGTAATTTACCGCAAAAAGCTTATCATTGAGGTAGAGAATTAAATAAGAGAGAAATTAAAAATCAAAAGAGTCTCCTAATCAATGCATCGTATGCTTACAAGTATTTGAGAATTTGGCAGAAAATCTATCAAGAAAAAAGCTTGTAAGAAATCAAAAGGTACCATGAAAATGCTCATTTTTTGAGATACACCGGGAGGCAATTCACTTTGATCAGCATAGAACGCTTCTAAATGAAACGTGCTACTTCTATGCAATGTGAGAATCTTAATACTTGGGATTGGATGGCCTTTGGGAAACAACACACCATTTGAGAGAGTTTGTATTGGACCTTCATCTGATGATAAGCCTATGGAGAAAGGCAATGAATCCTGCACCTGTAAATGAAATAGTGGAACATGAAAAGATGCAAAAGGTGATGTGAAGGAATCATGTATTTAGAGTTGAACAATACATATAAGAATGCACTTATGCTTAAAATATAGTGAAGTAGCCGGTTAAAAGCTAACACAAGGAAATGCAGTCCTGAGGTTTAAATCAAGCTCATAACATAACAGCCAAACCAATGACCCCTCTAACATCTGTCAACCAAAGTCCATCATGCTGTGTTCTTGGCTTTAGTTGCAATTTTTTATGCTTATGCACTAAAGACTGTTTTCAAACACTCTGCATTATGATTTCCAAAGCAAAGAAACCTAAAAATGAGATCAAACATTCCACATTGTTTTCAATATATTCTATCTCAGAGAATGTTGCATATCCCTCTCCCTTCCTATCTTCTATGGGCAAAATCTCTAGCAGAGAACATCTCATTTGCATGGCCATACAACAAATAAATATATTAAAATGATAGGGTAACTTAAATAACATGATACAAATCCCAGAGAGAGCATAGTCACAAATGCGTATATTGACCTAAGCATGTTTCACTAGCTCATGCAATGCATTGACCACTGGTTCCCTTATAACTTTATTTTGGCAGGGTACACTAATTCAAGACTAACGTATGTTCTAATTCACATCATAGTGCATTTATGATTACAGTATCACGGTTTGAATTTGCATCAGCATACTATTTGTGTATATTTCAACATACTATCCAGGAAGTGTTGCACTACGGACACAAACAAGGGACACCAACACAATTCAACATACACAAGGCATCCCATTATTTTTATTTAAGAAAAGATATGACACATTAGAGAACCATCAACTGAAATCAATAATTTTTTTAGACATGGGAATATAACTCATAAAATAACAATATTTTACATTAAATTAATAGCAAAAAAGTTCCATATATATGCATATGTTAGTTTCATATATTATAAAATCTTTTCTCCCTCATTTCTTAGTTAGGATCAAGTAGCTGCCGAAAACACACACTAAATATCTTGCCCACTCCCTGATATTTGGTTGGAAGTCCCTCCCCCCTCCTCTTTTTTTCATTAGTAATAAGGTTTTGAGTTGCCAGATCTCTCAAGAAAGAGGATACGCTGTTTTGATTTTTCTTTTGCTAATTACCTAAAAATTTAGTGTTATTCAACATCTCTTTTTATGCATGAAATCAGAAAAAATAAAAAAACTTGTCTGTACATCTCTGCAGAATGCATCACCATGTCCAATTTAACAAAAAAAGAATGAAAACTCATAAGCATACCCAACACATGTCAATGTTAGACAACTCTATGCAACCCGTGGAAGCATCCATGCATCTAAAATATTATACTGAATCAAGCGGAATGGTGAATGCAGATTCAAATGCCAACCCTTATTTATTAGGAATTAAAAAACATAGTTGTTTTATTCTTATATTTCAACATAATAAATTCTACCAAGATGTAACTTGTATAACAAAAAAAGTAAATACAACAAAAGTACCTGGTAGTAAAAATTAATTTCCAATTCAAATGAAAATGCGCCAAAAGCAAGAAAAGTGTTCAAACCCATCAATGAATAGAAACGCAAAAGCGTGAAATTTGTGGAAGACAATGGGTATAGAAGGAACAGATAAGATTCTGATTATCCTCACAAGGAATATTGAGATAGGAATCATACATTTGATATTTGTACATATGACAAAAAGATCCTGTGCTGCCCACAAACCCACAAGGCATGTTGACAATGATTAATAAACAAGTAAAATAAACATTTTGTTGAGCTATAATGGAACATGTAATAGCTGATCTAAGCTACAAATTTCATTCTTAACTAACTATGCAGCAATTTTATTTCCTTCATCAAACATGATTCACACAAACTTGGAGGTACAGATAGTCTTAACTTCAACAGAAATCTGATTGGACTGTCTAAAACCTGAAAGAGGACCCTATTTCAACTAAGAAACAAATAGATACCGGTTCCTTAGACTAAGAGTACAGCACAAAAAGAAAGTGCTCACAAACCAGACCATTGTCATGCCACAAAAAAAAAATGTAGTTTCTACTTTATACTGCTAAATTTCATAAGGCAATAATATCAGCGTTAGACCAGATGAGGAATCAATTTCCAATAGAATTTAAATCCGCCTAAAACATTTGTTGCTCATAGTATAGATATAATAACTTCATAAGCATAACAGAAATTCAAACCTCATACTCTCTAACGCGGAATGTTGGGCTAAGCATAGCAGACTGGAGAGCACATCCACGAGCCACACATTCGCTAGAATTTAACGTTCGGCTGGGTTCTCTCTTGAAAAAAGAAGCCAAAATCTTAGAAATTGCGGGTATTCGAGACCCTGAACCAACAAGCTCCACTGAATGGATCTCCTCTACAGTCAAACCAGCACAAGTCAATGCTTTGTGACATGGAACAGTTATCCTTTCCAACAAGTTTGATGATAGCTTTTCAAACTCATCCCTCTTAACAAAACTCTTGACATCTTTCTCATCCATCAAGCACTCTATGTTAAGAGGTGCCTCAGCATTCGCACTTAAGACCTTCTTCAATTTCTCACAGGCTGCCCTAAGCCGAACAGAAGCTCGTATATTAGAATAAACGTCAATGGCATATTGATTCTTGAATTGTTCAGCGAAATGATGAAACAGAACCTCATCAAAGTCTCTGCCTCCCAAGTTACAATCAAATGCATGAGAAAGTATTTTCATATGTCCAGGTTCAAATGAAACAACTGCAACCTGTGTATCAGAGTGTCCAATGTCAATAAACACAACACAAGTTGCACCCACACTGGAGAAATCGGTCTTGTAAATGCCATAAGCAAGGGCCGAAGCAGTGCACTCATGCATTAGCCGCAAAGGTTTCAGACCAGCAATAACTGCAGCATTCAAATAAAGGCGTCCCTGCAAATCAGTAAAGTATGAAGGGATCCCAATCACACAATTGGAAACTGATGTTTCCAAACTTTTCTCAGCTGTCTGCTTCAAGTGAGACAGCAGCATGGCCAATATCTGAACTGGCGTGAAGGTATGTCTCTCACCCATGTATTGCAAATGAATTAAAATCCCACCATCAGGACTTTCCGAAGTTTCAAAAGGGAATAACCTCAAATCATCGAGAACATCAGGTTGATTGAAGCGACGTCCAATTAACCTTTTCACTTGAGAGATGGTCGATTTTGGGTTCATGGTTGCAGAAGCAGCCCCAGCAGACCCCAGAAACCTCTGCTTCTCACCAAATGATACCACTGCTGGTGTCTCTCGTTTTGATTCATCATTTAACAACACATCAATGCCCCGCTGCTTCACAGCTGCAATAACACAGTTCTCATTTCCAACATCAAATCCCACTGCACTCATTTTGCCCAGACAAATGACTTTTTTTAGCAAGTACCCAAACAAATCTCTACACCTCACATTCAAACAAATACCTACTCCAAAAACTTTTTGCCATGCTCATTCCAATAAATTACTGCAGAAGTTGTTGACAAACCATCACATGTCTGCCAAAGTATCAAATAACCAAATCCACAAAAGTTTCTCAGACCTGCAAGAATGCATAGTACTAAATTACACAAGATTTCAGTATAAAGTTCTATAGAAGCATATATTGACCAAGTTTCGATTAGGAAAGTGTTAATGAGAAAACTCATATAAAATCATCTGTGTCTCTATTTGCACCGATATTTGCTCAAATTTTGACAAAGAAATCTTTACATTAAGGGTTTATTTAGATATAGGAAAATTTAAAGGAAAAGAAAAAAAAATTAAAGGAAAGTACTTTTTTATGTTTGGATTGTATGAAAAATCACAAGAAAAATTTTTTATCAAGAAATTTATATTGGAATATTTATATTTAAGGAAGGTGAACTTTTTATTTTTATTTTTTCCTTGTTAATTTTCTTCACATCAAACTTTCCTAAAACAAACCCCAAATACACTTAAATGTGGAAATATTATCAATACCAAACGTTGCAGGCAGATACAAATATATCAATACTGTTAACTTCAATTGGACATGAAGTTACCAACATATCTTTCCAACACTTTTATCACATCAAGATCATGAGTTAGCTCCATTTATGGTTTCATGTCTCAAATTAGGCCACAAAACTCAACACTAGGTATGCCAATGCATGTTAAGGATCACACATCCTAGCCACGAAAAAAAAAGTCAAAGTTGACAAGTAATGGATGGCCTAGTGCATTACTACACGTAAGAAATAGGCTAATTCACCAGAGATGGTGAAAGAGCAAGATGTACACAACCTTACCTCTACACATTGTATGTGTAGAGGCTGCTTTCATGGTTTGACACACAATGTACGCAGATAATATGAATTCATGATGCCATTACATATTACAGTATGAAACCCAGATTTCCATCAAAATAAGTCAAAACGAGCAAGATACTTTCATCAGGGGAAAAACGACGAAAAATCACGAGAGAAATGAAAGAAATAAAAATACCAAACAAAATCAATATTCAAAATTAAAAATACTCCTTAAGTCACCTCAATTTTCTGGGCTACGGAACAGCGTTGATTACACTAATTACCATAGCGATTATAACATCACAATACATAAACATTATTAATGATAAAAAAGAAGCCGGAAGTCCAACACACCTGATCACAAAGGGAGAGAGAGATGAAAGATCGGGTATTAGCCCTAGAAATGGGACATATATGCAAAGTGAGAGAGAAATTTGTGAAAAAAAACCCGAAAATTCTCGAATATCAAAACGTTAGTCATGAATATAATTTGAAGTCAATTTATAACACAAACATTGTCATTGATCAAGAAGTGTGAAGTCGTCCAACGCACCTGCTCAACGAGACAGAGTTGAAAGGTCAGAGATTAGCCCTAGAAATGACAGTTGGTGAAAGACGATGCAGAGAAAATAGTGGATGAAAAACGGAAAATTCTCGAATATCGAATCACTAGTCACCGCAACTTATCTACAGTCTTCTAAGCAACATCGAGCTTGTTCGAGAATTCCATACGCCGTAAAAGTAAAATGATATGAACATCCGACTATCTCCCCTTTCCTTCCCTGTTCTTTTTCCGCGTCCCGAATCAATCATAATTTATGCATATATTATGAATATGTTAATTTAAAATGCTCCAAATCCATGACATGAACCGGTTGCAAAAGAATTAAAGAAAAATAGAAGTAGGCCCCCGGATCAGAAGA
>JAODPA010066534.1:0-10885 GCA_025585075.1 Nepenthes mirabilis
GTTTCGGCTTTTAAAAGAAAAAGAACTCCGGATATTAAAGAAAAGCCACTCCGGTTTTGAGCACTCCGGATATTAAAGAAAAGTCACTCCGGTTTTAGCACACCGGATTTAAAAGAAAAGTCACTCCGGTTTCAGAGCTCTGAATTTTAAAGAAAGAATCACCCCAGATTTTTTAAGAAAGAATCACTCCGGATTTTAAAGAAAGAATCACTCCGGATTTTAAAAAAAGAAGCACTCCGGTTTTAGAGCTCCGGATTTTAAAGAAAGAAGCACTCCGGTTTTAGAGCTCCGGATTTTAAGAAAGAATCACTCCGGATTTAAAGAAAGAACCACTCCGGATTTTAAAGAAAGAAGCACTCCGGTTTTAGAGCTCTGGATTTTAAAAAAAGAAGTACTCCGATTTTAAAGCTCCGGATTTTAAGAAAGAATCACTCCGGATTTTAAAGAAAGAACCACTCTGGATTTTAAAAAAAGAAGCACTCCGATTTTAGACCTCCAGATTTTAAAAAAAGAATCAGTCCGATTTTAGAACTCCGCCCTTTTTTAAGAAAGAACTTTGGCCTTAACGTCTTTAAAGAAGCACTCCGTCCTTAAAGAAGCACTCCGTCCTTTAGTTTGAAAATGAACTCCGGCCTTGACAAAAGAGAACTCTGGCTTTTGATAACAACTCATGATACAAGAACTCCGGCCTTTAACAAAAGAACTTCGCCTTTTGCAAGGAACTCCAGCTTTGTAAAAAATTCCGACTTTGACAAATGAACGCCGGCTTTAAGAAGTCCGGCCCTCTGTATGAAAAAGAACTCCGGCCTATTTTTAATGAACATGGAAAATGCATGTAATACGGACAGCAAGTGGAACTCTATGACTTCCGACCTCCGAACTATGATGAATGGCCATGAAAAGATATGAACCATGAACCGAGTCTCCCTTAAACTTGCTATTAAAGATGGTTCAAGGATATTAGAGTGACACTCGAGGATTGCCTCCTGGGCCACGGGAAGAGACTTTCTGGTGGCACAAGAACTATGGACTACGGCCCCGTATGCCGAGTTAAAGGCATCACCTCCCGCCCCGGGGAGCATAATGAGCGGATACGGCCTTAGGTTGTGGGGTTACACACAGCCCGTCCTCGATATTGTCCGCTCCCATCCGGTCCCTAAAAATCCCTAAGATGATAAGAATCTTCAATGATTTTATTAGTTTCCAAGACAAGACAATAAGAAAAGGAACTTCCGAACTAAAGACATGATGATTTCAAATTTCTGTTTTTTCCACTTATATATATATGATTTTCGTTTTCTACATGTGAGTATCTTGCTGGGTTTTGTGCTCACTCTTGTTGTTTTTAGATGATGAAAGGCTCATGGAGGACGAAGTTGAGTAGAATCTCATGGTGTAGCCAAATAGTCCGGTTGACCGGTGTTGACTAAATGAAGAGCTTATTTAATTTTCTCTGATGTTTTGTGGAGACTTGTAAAACTGTTCCGCTATTTTAACTTATCAATGTTAGCATGTTTCGGTGTTATGAATAAAAGTTATAATTTTTAGTAAGCATCTCAGGGCAATTAGGTCCGACAAATATTAGAGTTGGCGGGACAAGTTTGAAATCAAACCGGTGGGCCAGCTTTATATTGTCCGGCCTCACGAGATCCTGTGTATGAGTGAAAAGAAAAAAAATTATGTCCATTTATTATCTTATTTTAAGGTAAGAATTATGGACTGACGGTGGCTTTATGAAGTAAAATAAGGTCGGGCCGTCACAATAAGTTAATATAATCAAGATTGGGCCTAATTCATGTCGGTAATCGAGTTTTGAGACCGTGGAACAATTTGGCAAACTGGGCCTGTCGGATGCCCGAAGCAGTGGGCCAGTGCCATACTGACGCTGGAGCACTAGCCCGAAAAATAAAAGGTCACGAGCGACCTTTTTTCCACCATTTCAGCCTCCACCCCGAGAGAGAGAGAGAGAGCGCAAGGAGAACAGAGTGGAAGAGGAATCCAAGGTCTCAAGGTCCAATTTCGAGCTAGATCTAGTTGGAAATGTGATAGATCGAGTCGAAACAAGTGCACCCATACCTTTTTTCCTCATTTATTTTCACTTTTGTATTGTTTTTCTTCAAGTATCCTTATTTCGATACCCGATTGAGTTTGTATTTCATATTACCTATGACCTAAGCATATAAATATCTTGATTTCATAGTCAATTTGTAAGATTTGAAAGGTATTTCGTACCTGAAAATCCTAACCCATGCCCGGACCGTTTTTCACGTTTATTTCGGGTTCTATACATGATTTGACTCTAAATAATTGAAACCCATAACTTCAGCATAAAAATTTACCTATTTGATGTCCGATTTCCCACATTTGGTGCAGTTCATGCATACCGAAATCCTAACCTGCACCCCGCGTCTTTCCTACTGATTTCTTTGAATTTTATGCATAAATTAGACTTAGAAAATCGAACCTGAGCTTATGAACGTGATTGAATTGCAATTAATTAATGTTTTATGGATATGCTAAATTTTGTATGCTCTGGAATCATGTTATGAATTTTTGTGAAGGAATTTATCGTTTGAAAGTTCCAAATGATTTATGCATGAATTATGAACACGTGAGGATTTAAACTCAAGAAGAATATAGAAAAATGTATTTGAATAAGTTTAATGGAAAAGAACCAACAATGGATATTCTATGATTAAGCGATAAATCGATTGAACCGTTCTCTGAAACGACGAACTAATTGAACTGACGAACCATTTTCCGAAATGAAAAATTTTGTGCTTAAGAGTAGGATTCCCTGAAGAATTAAGGAACTAAGAAATTAGACCGAAGATCGTTCAGCAGATAGTATAATTTGGCATACCATAGATATTACAGTGAAGACTTAAAGATTATCCTGGCCATATTTTATAGTAAGTAATATCCCTTGGCATTCCTTATTAGACTGTAGTGGAAGGCCATTGTCTGTTTTTATACCGCTTGGGCTATCGACCCCGTCTATAGGATATATATGTAGACGACCCGCCTTTGGGTCTTAAATAGGAGGAGATGGCTTTGATTATATAGAAGCATACACAATCCAGGTTACGACCTACCACTCCTTTAGTCAATAAGGCCTATTGGCCCCAATCCCTCAACGAAATAAGTTTTCAGCACATTTTAATGATTAAGAAAAGAAAAATAAAGAAATTAAAGAAATTTGAAAAAATGTCATGAAAGCATGCTTTATATTCATGATGCATGATCACTCATATGTGTCTATTTCCTCCCTACATATATTATTATGTTGTCAATATAAAATTTACATGTTCTTGTTATATTGTGCCTTATTGAGTTCTAGCTCACTCCTTACTATTTTATTACCCTCCTCATATGATCAGCACGAATTCCTGCCCGACGAGAAAGAATAGAGGAGCGACACCTAGCTTAGGGCTTGGGGGATGATGCATTTTTGTATTTTGAGGGATCTATTTATTGTATTTTTGGTTTAGTTGCTTATTCTTTTGGGGACAAAAAGATTGTATATCTTTATATTTTGTTCTTTTGATAGTATTTCAACAGTAGTGATATGCTTTATTGGAATATGGAATTTTAAATTTTTGGTTTGCTTCCGCAGGTTTGTGAAGAGTACTCTGAGGCTTAGAGGCATCTCTCTGCTCCAACCTGGCGCCCGAAGTCTTGATGTTGGTGTCATATATGTTTTGTGGCATTTTGACGATCCTATGTTTGTGATTGTGTAGATTTGTGTATGTTGTACAAGATGATTACAAGTTTTGTATTAGGCCAACATCTGTATTACAATTAGAATTCTGTCGGATTTTTGGTTGGTAATATGGTACGTCATAGTTGGTATCCGAGAGAGGTTGGTTCGAGAGATGCCTTTGGATTTGAGTTGATTGACCATAGTGGAGGGTTTGGTTAATTTGATTTGATTTGAAGTATATATTGAATTCCCTGTTTGAGTAGTTTTCTTAAGTTTGGTGCGAAAATCTAACCCTATTGTTAATGCTTAATGCTAGGGATTGAGAATGTACGACCGAGGAAGAAGTTCTGGAGCTAGTTCTCATCCAAACTGAGAAGAATAATATCTAAACATTATGGGATGGATGGCTGACGTTAGAGAGTTGATGGCTCAGGGACATCACCAACCTATGCCAGCCCCAGTCCCAGCTCCCGCTCTAGCCCTAGTTCCAGTGAATTTGGGAGCTACGGTGTATGACCGGTTCAACAATGAAAGGGCACCAGAGTTTTTAGGATATCTAAACCCGGCTAAAGTAAGCATGGATCAGGAGAATGGAGAAAATTTTCATTGTTATTTGTTGCACCGAAGAAGACAAAGTGACTTTCGCAACGTATAAATTGGAGAGCGAGACTGATCATTGGTGGTCAGTGCAGAAAGGAGCCATGGGAGTCCATGAGGATCAGATTATATGGAAAATGTTCAAGGAAGAATTTTTTGAGCAGTATTTTTTGACCAACCTGCGAGAACAAAAGGAAGACGAGTTTTCACGGCTTTGACAAGGAAATTGGACCATGGTATAGTATGAGGCCAAGTTCACAGAATTGTTCCAATATGCCCGGCATATAGTAGATGATCTAGCCAGGAAGTTTCAGACTGGACTGAGGAACGAAATCAGGAGACAGCTGGTTGCGTACATGTTGCGTAATTATGGAGAGATATTGGACTGGGCTCTCATTTTTTAAAGAGATCTAGAGCAGCAGCAGTATTTTACGAAGAGGTCCGAAAATTAAGAAAGATTGGCTATTGGTCAAGGTTCGAGATCCGGAGGGCCTCCGAGGAGGATGAAGCCCGAAGACAAAGGAAAGAGGAAGGCAAAGCATCCAACGGTAGCAGCAGCGGCTGCACCGAGTCCGCTGGCGACTAATGATGTTTGTAATATTGCTAGAGGTTCCATTGAGGAAAGCCATGTTTCAAACAAATGGGAGCTTATTTTAACTGCAGCAAGATCAGCCACATGGTTAAAGATTGCTCTATTCCAAGGAGGTCGGTGGAGAAGCTGATCGTTCTAGGGAAGGCCTTTGTAGTTATGGCTTGGGATGCGGAAGCGTCCCTAAATATAGTAGAAGATACTATCATCATATTTAGTACTCATGTGCAAGTTCTTCTGGATTCAGGCTCAATCCATTCTTTTGTGCCCCCAAATTTTGTAAGTACTTTATTGTCCCCTCCAAGGATCTTGGATCATATTCTGGTTGTTTTCATACCCTCGGGATTATCGGCAGTCATGGATATCTTGTATCCGAGGTGCGAAGTTTGGATTAATGGACTACAGCTAATGATGGATCCAATTTTGCTCGAGATGTATGATTTTGATGTGATATTGGGTATGGATTGGCTAGCAAGTTATCACACCAGTATAGATTGCTTCCATAAGCAAGTTCATTTTGCTGTTCCAGGATATGAACCGTTTTATTTCCAAGGCATGGTACAGAAAGAGCCACCATGTTTATTTCTGATTTGCATGCCCGTCATTTGATGGATTCTAGATGTCAAGCCTATTTGGCTTATACTTGCACGATTGGGAGTCATAGTATGCCAGCTAAGAATATCTCGATGGTCAGTGAGTTTGAAGATGTCTTTCACAAGGAATTGCCTGGTTTGCCACCCAATCGGGAAATTAAGTTTGAGATTGAGATGGTACCCCGCTCAGCACCAGTTTCGAAGGCACCGCATAGGATGGTGCCTACCGAACTAAAGGAATTGAAGCAACAGCTATAGGAGCTTCTGGACAAGGGATTTATTCGGTCGAGTATATCTCCTTAGGGTGCCTCGGTGCTATTTGTTAAGAAGAAGGATGGATCATTGCAGCTTTGCATCGATTACTAAGAGCTAAATAAGATCACCATTAAAAATAAGTATCATTTGCCAAGGACTGATGTCCTATTTGATCAGCTGCAAGGAGCATAAGTATTTTTAAATATCGATCTCCGTTTGAGGTATCATTAGTTGAGAATCAAGAAAGAGGACGTAGCAAATACAGCCTTTTGAATGAGGTACGGGCATTACGAATTTCTAGTTATGCCTTTTGGGTTGTCAAATGCTCCAACCGCTTTTATGAACTTGATGAATCGAGTATTTCGACTCTACTTGGATAAATTTGTGGTGGTGTTCATCGACGACATATTGATCTCTTCAAGGAATTATGATGAGCGTGCCATATATTTGAGGATTGCACTCTAGAAGCTTTGGGAGGAGAAATTGTATGCCAAATTGAATAAGAGTGAATTTTGGCTAGATGAAGTTGTGTTCCTGGGTCACGTGATATCAAATGGAGGTATATCTATGGACCTGAAGAAGATTGAGGATGTTGTTAATTGGAGCCGACCGTCATCGATAACCGAGGTCCAAAGTTTACTTGGGATTGTAGGTTATTATCGTAGGTTCATGGAGAATTTCTCCAGGATTTCTATTCCATTGACACGCTTAACGAGGAAGGACGTTAAGTTTGTTTGGACGGATAATTGTGAATAAAGTTTTCAGAAGCTAAAGGACCATTTGACATCCGCCCCCATCCTGACAATTCTGAAAGGTTCTGGTGGGTTCGAAGTTTATTGTGATGCAAGAGGATGGGTTTGGGCTGTGTCTTGATGCAGCACGGAAAAGTGATAGCTTATGGATCGAGGCAATTGAAGATCCACAAGAAGAACTACCCGACGCAATATTTGGAGCTTGTGGCGGTAATCTTCACTTTGAAAATCTAGAGGTATTATCTGTATGGTAAAAAGTTCTTGATATATTTAGATCACAAGAGCCTCAAGTATCTCTTTTCCCAAAAAGAGTTGAACATAAGGCAAAGGAGATGAAGGGATTATCTAAAGGACTTCAATTGTGAAATCCAGTATCAGTCGATAAAGGATAATGTAGTGGCGGACGCTTTGAGCCGCCAAGTGTATTTTGCAGCTCATTTGAGGATTAAGGAGATGGAGATATTGGAATGCATGAAGCATTGCGATATTCAGAGACATTCCCAAGGAAATTGGATGATTTTGTTGCACTTCAGTGTCCGGCCGGAGATCTTGAAGCAGATCAAGGAAAAGCAGATGAACAACCCGTTTTTAGCCAAAGTTGCTGGAAATTTGAACCAAGACTCTAGGATTGATTTTAGTGTTTGAGCCGATGAAGTCTTGAGATTCTAGGACTGGATTTGTGTACCCGATGTCGGAAAATTGAAGGAGGAGATTATGAAGGAAGCTTATTGGGCCAAGTACACGATCAACTCGGGGATTAATAAAATGTATCAAGATTTGAGAAAGATGTTTTGGTGGAGGAATATGAGGAGGAAAATTGTAGCCTTTATGGGAAGATGCTTGGTTTGTCAGTAGTTGAAGGCCGAGCGTAGAAAGCTATCTAGTCTTTTGCAGCCTTTGCCTACCCCTAATTGGAAGTGGGAAGATATATCCATAGATTTTGTGTCGGGATTGTCAAGGACACCTAGGAACCATGATGCCATTTGGGCAATTGTCGACCGACTCACGAAATTGGCACACTTTCTAGCCATTCGGACGACTTATTTGAAGGATCGATAGGCTCGGATGTATATTAATGAAGTGGTTAGGTTGCATGGGATTCCAACCACTATCGTGTCAAATCGAGACCCAAGATTTGTCTCAAAATTTTGGCAAAGTCTACACCGTGAGCTCGGGACGGATTTGAAGTTTAGTACAACTTATCACCCGCAAACGGTTGGATATCTGAACAAACCATTCAGATTCTGGAAGACATGTTAAGAGCCACGGTGATGGAGCTGAAAGGCAATTGGAATGACCATTTAACCTTGGTGGAGTTCGCATATAATAATAGCTATCAGATGAGTATTGGAATGGCCCCTTTCGAAGCATTGTATAGAAGGAAGTGCCGTTCTTCGATTCATTGGGAATAGACCAGTGATAGATGGTTTATGGGGCTGGAGATTGTTATGGAGACATCCGAGAAGATCAGACTGATCCATATAAGCTGAAGGTGGCCCAAAGCCGACAAAGGAGTTATGCCGATCGAAGAAAATCGGGGCTGAAATTTGAAGTCAAGGAGTTTGTCTTCCGAAGGTATCGTCGTCGAAGAGCACATCCAGATTTGGGCTCAAAGGGAAGTTGAGGTTGAGGTTTATCAGCCCATTTGAGATTTTAGAAAAAGTGGGGAGGTTGCCTATCGTTTGGCCTTGCCACCGACTTTGGGTGAGGTGCACGATATTTTCTATGTGTCCATACTCCGAAAGTATATTTACGATCCAACTGATGTCATCGACTACGCGCCTCTATCGATCAGCAAAGATTTGTCGTATGTCAAGGAGGCTGTGCAAATTCTAGATCGTAGGAACCAAGTACTTCAGACGAAGATGATTCCTTTAGTCAAGGTCTTGTGGAGGAATCACGCCCTAAAGGAGGCTACTTGGGAGAAGAAGGATGAGATTTAGGAGAAATATCCCCACTTGTTTTTAGGTATGTAATGACTTTTAGGACTCGTTAATTTCAAGGACGAAATTTCTTAAATGGGGGAGAATTGTGAGGTTCCAAATTTTTCAAAATAAAATAATTAAAGGATAATTAAGTTAATATAATCAAGATTGGGCTTACGAAAATCGGACTTAGAAAATCGAACCCCGGCTTACGAACATGATTGGATTGCAATTGATTACATGTTTTATGGATATGCTAAATTTTGTATGCTCTGGAATCATGTTATGAATTTTTGTGAAGGAATTTATCATTTGAAAGCTCCAAATGATTTATGCGTGAATTATGAACACGTGAGGATTCAAACTCAAGAAGAATATGAAAAAATGTATTTGAATAAGTTTAATAGAAAAGAACCAAGAAGGGATATTCTACAATTAAGTGATGAACTGATTGAACCGTTCTCCGAAACGACAAACTGATTGAACCATTCTCTGAAACGACAAACCGTTCTCCAGAACGAAGAATTTTATACTTAAGGGCAGGATTCCCTAAAGAACTAAGGACGTAAGAAATTGGATCGAGGATCATTCAGCAAATAGTATAATTTGGCATGCCAAAGATATTACAGTGAAAACTTAATGATTATTCTGGCTGTGTTTTATAGTGGGTGATATCCCTTGGCATGTCTTATTATACTATAGTAGAAGGTCGTTGTCTGTTTTTGCGCTGCTTGTGGCTATCGCCCCCGTCTATAGGATATATATGTAAATGGCCCGCCTCTAGATCTTGAATAGAAGGAGGTGGCTTTTGATTGCATAGAAGTATACATAATCCAGGCCATGACCGACCGCTCTTTTAGTCAATAAGGCCTATTGGCCCTGATCCCTCAACGAAATAAGTTTTCAGCACGTTTTAACGATTAAGAAAAGATAAGATAATAAATTGAAGAAATTTGAAAAAATGTCACGAAGGCATGCTTTTATATTCATGATACATGATCACTCATATGTTTCTATTTCCTCCCTATGTATATTATTAAGTTGTGAATATAAAATTTGCATGCTCTTGTTATATTGTACCTTGCTGAACTCTAACTCACTCCTTCCTGTTTTGTTACCCCCCTCAAATGATTAGCACGAATTCTTGCCTGACGAGAAAGAATAGAGAAGTAGCGCTTATCTTAGGGCTTGGTGGATGATACATTTTTGTATTTTAAGGGATCTGTATATTATTTTTTTGGATTAGTCGCTGATTCTTTTGGGGACAAAAGGATTATATATTTTTATATTTTGTTCTTTTGATAGTATTTCAGCAAAAGTGATATGCTTTATTGGAATATGAAATTTTGGATTTTTGGTTTGCTTTCGCAGGTTTGTGAAGGGTACTCTAAGGCTTAAAGGTATCTCTCTATTCCAACTTGGCACCTAAAGTCTTGATGTTGGTGTCGTATATGTTTTGTGGCATTTTGAGGATCCTGTGTTTGTGATTGTGTGGATTTATGTATATTATACAAGATGATTACAGGTTTTGTATTAGGCCAACGTCCGTATTACAATCAAAACTCTCCTGAATTTTCGTTTGATAATACGGTACGTCACATATACCCTACTCTTTGATCATGGATAGTTTGATGTATGTTATGATGTGTATGATACTGAATATTGCTCATAGTGTTGGTACAGTCAGTCATTTTTTGTCAAATTCTATTAAAGAGTATTAGTTCGTAGTGAAATCGATATTAAGTATCTCCAAGAAACTTTCAAATTGTGCTATGTTTTGAAAGTGACAAGCCACTTCTACTTAGGTATACCAATGCAAACATGGCAGGCAATATTAACTCTCAAAAATCTACCTCGGGATATTTAGTTATGTTTATGAGAGGAGCTGTTTCTTGACAATTCAAGTTGTAGAAATGTGTTACTCTCTCAACCACCGAGACAAAATTTATTGACATAATGAAGGCAAGTAAGGAAATACTGTGGATGAAAAAGTTCATCTAGAAACACGACTTTAAGTAAGAGCGATATGTACTACTTTGTGACAATCAAAACGTAATTCACCTTTGCAAAAACTCGTCATTTTACTTCAAATCAAAACACGTTAATGTGAGGTATCATTGGGTGCGAAATATTATTGACTCAAAGCTGTTGACGCTTGATAAGGTAAGGATCGAGAAGAATTTATTGGATATAATGACTAAAGTGTTACAGAGAGAAAAACTTAAAACTTGTTGAATCATTGCTAGGATGATGATGATTGCCTCCACACGGTCATGAGAAAAAATTTGTTAAGTTATAAGTCACTCCTGTATGGACCCATACCCATTTGATATGCCGTTTGGTGGTTTAGACGAAGTCACATGGATACTGTACGGGCCTCATAGACTTTCTAAATTAGAAGAGATTTGATTTCTTTTATTAGGAAATCACATGTTGATTGCCGTTTTATTTTATTTTATTTTATTTTGATT
>JAODPA010066535.1:0-10885 GCA_025585075.1 Nepenthes mirabilis
AATACTCATATAAATCATAAAAGAATAGTAATAAGAGAAAAAAGGGTTTGGGTATACTTATATTGAATTTTAAATCATCAAAAATATCTAAAATCTCACTTAATTTCCAATTCTTTAATCTTCTCTCTCTTTCTTTTTTCTTTTTCTCTCTCCTCTCTCTAGATATTGTAGAAAATGATTGAAATTGGCTAAAAGGTGACTTATATACAAAACTGGCGCATGTGCACCTATTAGACATTAAGACAGAAATCATACGACACATTAGTGTCTTTTCAGAGCAGATCTGACAAATGCATTCTGTTTCAAATATGGATATATATTTCTTGGATGTATATTAGTTGCAGACATTTTATTCGAAATACACACAATTGCCCCAAATGCATCCTTCATGCGCATCTTTATTGTCTAAAAGACATATATGCATGTGTCGGATGCCTGTTAGGAATTACTTGATCTGATGTGATTCAATTATAAAATTGACATTGATCTCAAACTCATTTGACATTAATTTTTTAACAACTTAATTCATTACCATAACAAATAAACTTAAAACCCACACCTTCTACTCATTGTAATGCATTTCCACATATTGAATTATTTCTTTTTTCATAAATTTAACTGTTTGTCGATCGATTTATGTATCAGGTCGTAGGTAGAGTATTTATAAGTAAATAATTAAAAAAGAAACATTGAGATGAAGCTTGCATCTTGATGTATCCCTAGATCCGAATTATTATAGAGGTTAGAGAGCTACTCGATCTTTTATATTGTATTAAATTGGAGCCGATCCAATCCCCATCTCTTCGTATCTGAACCCCGTGCCATATAATGAAGGAACAATAAGTCATAAAATTGGTAGGACTCACTTATATCAGTCGACACTCAAATTAGATATCTTTCTAAAAAAATAAAAAAGATACGAGGATGAAGGATATGCGTCATAATGTAAGAGTATGGGTTCCTTTTGAGTTTAACTCGGAGGTCATGCTCAGCATTGAGCAACTTTGACGTGGTGATACGCTCACAAGGAGCGACTTTGACATCGGGAGAGTAAGAATTGTGAAGAAATTCTTGGCAAAGAGTGCTCAGCCGGACAATTGACCGTCTACAGCGACTCTCAGTTGGTCGTCAACCAGGATAACAAAAATTTTGAGGCATGCAACCTTCACTTGGCCAAATATTTGGCCAAGGTGCAAGATGCCACTTGGAGATTTAATACATTGGACCTGGCCCACGTCCCCAAAACTAAAGATTGGAAGGCTGACTAACTTGCAAAGACAGTGGCAGTCGAAAACTCAGAACAGTACTCGAGGGACGTGCGGGAGGTCTTGAGCACTCTCAGCACAAAGGAATAGGAAGCAATGCAAATCTCCAACACAGAAAGTTAGATGACGCCTTACCAAAGATACTTGGCTGACAGAGCATTATCAGACAACGCGGACGAAGTCAAGCGAATCAAGAAGATAACCGGCTGATACACTATAGTCGATGGACAGCTATATCACCGTGGCTACTTGACTTCATACCTCCGGTGCTTAACTCCTAAGGAGGCAGATTACACCTTAAGCAAGGTCCACCTTGGAATATGTGGATTATACATTGGCGGATGAAACTTAGCATCCAAGATCATGCGTTAAGGTTATTACTGGCCGATGATGAAAAAAGAAGCCCTTGAGTTCGTGAAGAAGTGTAAAAATTGTCAACTTCACGGTAATCTTCACCATCAACCGCCCGTTGAATTGAAATCTCCTCAAACTTCCCAGCCTTTTGCACCATGAGGGCTCAATATTCTCAGCCGATTTCCTTTTGCGACTGGGCAAAGAAAATTCATCATCGCGGGTAACGAATTTTTCACCAAGTGGGTTGAAGATGCCCCGTTAGCCAAGATCACCAAGCACAATACTTTAGAATTCATCCGCTAAAGCATAGTCAACAGATTTGGTGTTTCTAAGATCATCGTGACTAACAATAAAACTTCATTCTCTGATAAATGCTTCATCAAGTATTACACCAATTTGGATATCAGATTGATTCACACTTTGATGGTGCACCCTCAATCCAACGAGTAGGTAGAGGTCATAAATCTCATGCTACTCCATGATCTGAAGATCAAGCTGGATGATGCAAGGGGCTCATAGGTTGATGACCTACCCTCGTCCTATGGTCTTACCAGACTACTCCAAAGGAATTGACTCGTGAGACGTCCTTCAATCTCTACTATGGGACTGAAGTAGTAATTTCGATTGAGATTGGACTTTCAAATCTTAGGATTGAGTCATTCGACCCACAAAGAAACACTCAGAAAATTTGGGAACACCTAGACATGTTGGGGGGAGCTTGCGATGCTTCCAGAATACGGATAGCATCCTACCAATAATTAGTCGCTCGCTATTACAATATAAAGGTAAAAGCACGACAATTCAAAACTGGAAACTTGGTCTTGCGAAGCATTGAAGTTACGGGCAAGACCGCCAACTGGAATAAACTATCCATAAATTGGGAAGGCCCTTTTCTAGTTTCAGCTGTTCTGCGGAATAGAGTATACAAACTCCGAACCCAGAACGGTAAGTTGGTTCCACAGACGTGGAACGCGATTCACCTCAAGCACTACTTCTAGTAAGGGCACAGGTAGGTCAACATCAGTAAAATGCCCATTTTATTGATTAAATTTGTACAATTATAACAATTTTAAAAAGTAAAGAGTACAAAATCTACGGAGGTGCAAAGCTCCAGGAGGAGAAGGTGGCAGCTCCTGACCACTCCAGGATTGTTACATGAGGCTCTCACGACGCTAGGTAGAACGGTTCGATAGATCAAGATATTCCACTGGAAAGTTATGGTCAACCAACCGTACAATGAGTTGGCAAAGGTTGACACTTTCCCACAACCGTGCCACCAGCATATTGGAGACCTCATTGGGGTGTATATGTGTAACCAACTCGCTTTCCAGTGATGCCATCTGTCCCGCGAGTTGGTCAATGTGCCTCACCGCCCGGTCGATTTCTTCTCTCAATCGGACGTTCTCCTCTTTCAGTCTGTCATTCTTATTTTCTAGACTTGACAACATAGCTTCTTTCAGATTAATGTTCTCCTCTTACAGTTTGACATTCACCTCTTCTAGACTTGACATCACAGATTGGAAAGTAGCTGTGTCTTCCTAGTGCTCCACTCTCAACAATTCCATCTCCTCCTCAAACCAGGCGATCTCCTTATTCCGATTAGAGATCACTAGGTCCTATTGGTGTAGTCCCTTGATAATTGCATTTGCAATTTTCTCTCCCTACAAAAATGCTAAGTATCAGCAGCGGAGAGAAAAAAGAGAAGGAAAATTGCAAATGTTTCCTACCAAACTTTGCACACCAGCCTCGCTGGCCTGCTTCGTGACCTTGGGCCTGGCAGTGAAGGATTAGAGACAAAAATCCCTTGAACAGGCCCAACAGTGGCCTCTGTCGCATACTCTTCCGGCAACTCCGCCATGAGGTTTATTGCCTCGATAGGCTCTTTGGCGGCAGACTTCTTCGGTACCTCCACAGTGAGGCCCACCACCTCAAAAGGCTCTCTGGTGGTAGGCTCCTCTGTCAGCTTAATGCTGACGCCAACCACCTTTTGGGTCACTCTAGCAGTTGGCATCTCAGGCGCCTCTTGAGACTCACCAGCAATAGACTCCTCAGATAATTCAGCGGCCTGTGCGACGAGAAGTTCTATGGGCACCTCCAAGAGCTCTACGGTGGCTGGCTCCTCAGGCAACCCAACAACCTGCTCGGCTGAAGACTCCACGGGTAATGCTGATGACACCACCAGATGCTCTGATTGTGGTAGAGCAAGAATGACGCAATTCACAGCGGAGCGTAGCCTGGCCGTATATGCCTCCACAGCAGCCTCAACTCTGCCTACATCGAAGCTATCTCTGGTCCCAGTGAACAAACCAGCCATAACATAGTCTAGCTCCGTAGAAGAAGAAGAAGAAGAAGGTATCACTGTTGTTGCCTTCTTCTGCCTTAGACTTCTGGGAGCTTCATCGCTGGAAGGCGTGCCAGTAGACCCAATTGTAACGGCACCCGCCTTCCTCTTACGGAAAGGCATCTTCATCTTCTACACCGAAGAAGGTGGTCTCCATCATGCCTTCTTGGCCTCCACCCGAGAAACTAAGTGGTCTCTCTGGAACTCAGGAAGGTGGCCCTCCACCAACTTCAAAAGCGGCTACACCACGGCAGTCTTCTTGACAGTGGGTGTCTCTTTGTAAATATTGAGCACCCTGCCCAAATTTTTGGCCAAGGGCCAGGTCATATCAACATAAATATAGAAGAATCAGTTCTTCTAATTCTTCAGGGAGTCATATATAGCACTATTGATTTGGAGTCCTCGTGGGGACAGGGACACCCACTCTCCACCCTGGACAAACTGAAATATCACCCCGACTCCCTCCATCGTCAGTAGCTTCGAATGCTGGTAGAGAAAGATGTAAAGTGTACACAAGTAATGCATAGCATTGTCGTAAAACCGTGCTATGAGGATCTGAAGGGCGGTCAAAATATCCAGCAACTCATCAGAAATTAGGAGATGTAACCCACTCCTCAAGTGGGCCCCATATATGGTGATGCAGCCCTTAGGAGGGGAACACGTCCTGTTTTCCTTGCCAGATATCCTAAAGACGATCGCCTTAGGAATGTTGCACTCAATGTACAACTCCCTCACTTCACTGAGTTTGATCACCGAAACAATCTGAATTACAGAAGGCGCCATGGAAATGAAAGTAAGAAGGTTGCAAAACACTTAGAAATTTTCAGGATGGAAAATTGAAGGAAAGCATGGGAAGTTTGAAATGAAACGGACGGAGTACTTAAAGGAACGTGAATGTCAGAGAAGGATAACCATCTCATAAACGTGCGCCCATCATTGCTAGCACGTGTCATTTCCTAAACGGGTGTAATCGAATTAGATCCTCTAGTACAATAATTATCGAGATCACAAATTCACTGCGTGTGTACACGTGGCCAACTTTTCGACTGGCAATTCGACGGCATGATGGCGAGTTGTTTTTATTTTCTTCACCAGTTCTCCGGATTTTGGGCCAGGCGGTCAATAAAATCGGTCAACGCTTACTTAGAAGTTCTCCAGATTTTGGTCCAAGAGGTCAACGAATCTGACTAACGTTCCCTTCGCCACTTATCCGAATTTTGGCCTAATTGGTCAACGAAATCGGTAAACGCTTCCTTAGAAGTTTTTTGAATCTTGGCTAGGGCAATCAACGAATCCGATTAATGCTTCCTTCGACAGTTCTCTGAATTTTGGCCAAGGTAGTCAATGAATCCGGTCAACGATTCCTTAGAAGTTCTCCAAATTTTAGCACAGGCGATCAACTAATCCGGTCAACGCTTCTCAGCCAGTCCTTCGAATCTTGACTTTACGGTCAACAACTACAGACAATACTATTAGCAGACTAAGAGTCATCACTAGTTGCATCACCATGTCACCTCAAGTAGGTAATCCAACTTGTGTCTCATCTTGAATACGTTGGAGGCCGAAATCCCAGACCATCAGTATAGGGAGCTAGTGATGGATACGGCAGTAATGGGTTGGCCAAGAAGGAAGAACTGCCCAGATCCACAACGACCGATTTACGATTGGACAGTCAACGCCTATCATTGACCGAACGAAAAGCTAAGTGAGCTAGGAGAAACCAAGAGCAGACTGGATGACTTGCTCTTGAAAGGGTCAATACTTCTGTTAATCGAAAATAGGACCAATTGATTGTCTGAAGACCAACCCTCAAGTGGGCGAAGCCCAGTTGGCTCACGCAACCGTCCTCCCCCAGTAACGGTATTCTCCCCTAATTTTGCGCCCTTCATAGAAAGCAATCTTAATTGTAACGGTTATCAGCGGATTCGATCCGCATCCTTGAAGAAAAACGCTAGAATCCTCCTACTATTTGTAGTAAACCCTAACGGTTACAGAATATATAGGAAAAGCAATCAAGGTAACGATTGTTACTCCCATAAAGGCCCCACGCCATAAAAGGTAGCAATCCCAATAGATCACGGAAATCAAGCCTTTCTACACAATGAAGGTCACCCAGCACAGCAACTATAAAAGGTCATAGAATCTTCACTCCAAGGCACGCTCTTATTCGCCCACAAAAAATTCTCTACTGAAAAGTTCACACCCTTTCAGAATACGAATGCTCTCTCTCTCTTGACCACTACGTTCCCAACAAACACAGTGCTTAAAGCCAACACTTCTCATGAGTCATTAAATTCTCTCTCAACGAGAGTACTCTTTCATCACAAACACTCTCTACATTCTCTGTGTATCCTTTACTTTCACATTATTAATTCGGAGGTTATTTGCTAACTTGAGCGTCAGAGTATTTTCGGTGAGATAATTTTTCGCCATCACCTGACATCTTATTCATAATTGTGGTGTGCAGGATCCAAAATCAATAAACGGAGCCAGAATCTGACGATCAACTTGACCCGAGTCTGTTTAAAATTTAGATTCAGGACACATCACATGAGTTAAAATTGAACCTTATTAAGCTGTTTTACTTCAGTTCATGAACATGATTGCACCTGTTTATAAGCTTGCAAATTTATATATTCAAAGATAAATAATAAACTCGTTTATCTATTTATATATGTATTAGCTTAAAGCCCTGGCTCGTTTGAGAACTTAAATTTGGCTTGCTTATGATTTTGGATTGATAACTAGGAGTTTAAGATCAACCAATTTATCCATAGGCAGTCTAAGTACAAATCAAACTCGAATCTATAAAATTTCAGTAAGTTGAGTTCAAATAAAAAAAACGGTTCAACTTAAACTCGACTCAACCATACTTATAATGTAAAAGGAGTCAAACTAGGTTTAGCTATATCTAGACTCAGCTTAACTCGACTTATTTGCATTTTGTTTATAATCTATATGCATTGCACCTCTATAAATTCTCATTTGATCGTGATATATACTTAGCAATAGCATTTTCCAAAACAAGGTTAAGAGATGACAAAGAAACTCAAATCCGATACTATCCCATATGATCCAATGCAAATTTATTGGTATTTATTAACTTTGATTGGGTTTGAATAAAACCCAAAATTTATATCTTGGTTTATATATATATAGTACGCAACAATCCAAAACCTGACTCAAATATCACACACACATATATAACAAAAAATAATTTAATATAAAAATGCTAACCTAAACCCAAATATAAGTTTAACCTTTGCGATTTATTTTACTTAATATAATGTATATTTTGACTTTGAAGTGGTACTTGTGACATGATTATGATTCTTTCTTGTTTAATCCAGGTAAAGAAGATTAAGAAGATTGTCCTTAGTTGCACAGCCCCGGACATGAGTTCACTGAACCTCACAAGGCTTTGGAATATTGACCCAACCATTGTAGCCCCTTGCAATTCTCTCATGGTGTGACTAAATTTATAAAGATTCTGAAATTCTACAAAATTTATGACAACTAATGCTGATGCCAAAAACACCATTGAGCTTCCCTGAACCAATATGAGCCTAGTATCACAGTAGGAATGCAAGATTGTGGTATTGCCGGACAACAACGACATTGTGGAAATTACCTCCAATGTATCCATAGCAGTACCACTTGAGGCTGGTACAATTCCGAGAGGTGTATAAACAAGAGAACCAACTAACATCAAACATTGTTGAATGCCTGAGAGGAGGGAAAAGCAACTTCCACTCCTCCAAGGTGAGGAAATCGGCCACCAAGGGTGAGTATTCATCATTGAAGTCATGCCATCAAAAGGGAAGCCAACATACATGTATTTTCCCAACGAACATCTTCCATTCAAGGATAGAAACCTCGATACTTTCTGATTTTTTTAAATTGAGAAGACAAGAGTTCCACATACCCTGATAACCCCGGTTTCCTGAGTGGAAGTGGTGGCTATTAGTTCCTTCAAACAAGTTCAGCCCATTCAGGACATTATTTTCACTGGACTTAGGTCAAGCAGTCTTAGCTCTTGGGCTCTATCCATCAAGGACTTGAGCTCTTTTGGAGTACTAGGATGGCTTCTAGGTACAAAACAAATTGACACATGGTACCCCAAACTAGCACAGCAAGGGAGCTCCTGAATAACCATTACCTGAACAGCATTAAACCTTTTCGTGTGCGGAAGCATATCATCTTTGCAATGGGCACATGTGTTGACAACAGGCTCCCTACCACTCGTACTGATAGGTGACTCGTAAATCCTAAGAGACATCGGTATCTTTGGCTGAAAATGTTTAAATACATACGCCTCCTCATCTGGGGACTCAGGGGTTATCAGTGTTGAACTAGTTGCATTGTTCGTCAATAAGATCTTCCAAACACCCAACTCATTTCTGGTCAGCACCTCAGCAATAGAATTCCAGTTGTTGAAGTCTCCAATTAATGTCAGTGGTTTCACTCCTGGAGACCATTCCATGTAAATAGTACTTGAGGCACCTAGGCTGAAATCAAACTGCCCATAACCACGAGAAAATGATGTCAAGCCACCTGGGCCACATGAAGCAACAGAAGTGTCTGCATCTACTTTATCATCTTCAACTTTAGGTGAGGTACCCTAAGAGTCTTGCTGGTCACAACTCACGAGTTGTGGATCGAAACCTTGCGTAGCCATGTAAGCAACGGCTGTGGAAAGCTGGCCAAGCTGGGAAGGAGTAGCTTCGTGATTCAAGGTTAAGGAAAGGTTGTCAAGTTGGGGAAAGTGAAGGTGTGGAGCGATGTCAGTGTTTGGTATAACTGAAGGAGTTTGCGGTGGTAAAGGTTTGGTCAGAGAATTTTGGGGTAAAGTATCAGAGGTGGAAGCCATGTACGATGGTGGAGTTGAAATTAAAGAGAAATTTGCAGTCAGCAAGGATAGTCGATCAATGCGGTTGGAGCAGAAGGGCCAAATTTGTTTTGTGGTGGAAACAAAATTGGCGATTGGAGTTCAATGTGGTTGTACGAGACCAGTGAAGGAAGGGATTTTGGGTTGGTGAATGTGAAGTTGTGGAGTGACTTTAGTACCTGGTGGAACTGGAAGAGTGGAAGGAACGGTGGTGGAAGAGGCCATGAGTGGTTGGTTCTCGTCTTTGGACAAAGGGTAACCAATTTCTGTGAGGGATTTTGGAAAGATGGAAAGGAACGTGCTTGATGTGTGTTGTCGTTCGGTCACCTCCAACTCCTTGAATGCCTCCAACTTTGCTAATGAGCTAGAGTTGGAACAGAAATATGGAATTTCTGTGGAAGGCAGGTGAAGATGAGAGAATGGAGCTATAATCAAAGGGGAGGGTGAACGCGATAGGGAAATTTCAGACGGCAAGGGATGCTGTTTGCTTCGTTGTCGTTCGATTCGAACCAGAGATCGATGGAGTCCGTCCACTGAAGACTGGATCTGCGAAGGCATCGGAAGAACATGGAGATTTGCGGATGGTAGGGGCTGTCGGTCATTTCGGTTTTGAGTTTGAGGGGTTTCTTAGAGGCTGTAGCTTGGACGTTGTGGAAGTGGTGGTGGAATTATGGTCGGAGATGCCATGAACGCAACGGTGGTCGGAATCAACAGTGGAGGGTTGAACAACAAGGGAAGATGCGCAGATGAGCTCTGTTGTCGCTCGATCCTATTGAGAGATCGAAGGATTTTATCAAGGGAGTTCTGGATTTGTGCTTTGGTGGAAGCTTGGGCAAGCATGGTGTCTGTGTGTTGTTGGACAGTCACTTGCACCTCCTTCAACTTCGCCGACAACTTTGCGATGGAAGCATCGAGTGCGTCGAGTACTTGTGTTTCAGTCGCGAGCACCATTTTCACTGCCGGTCTTAGTGAGAACACCAATGATACGTGCACGATCGATGACGACACTAACAAGAGACGGACGACGGTAAAAACAGAGGAGTTGGTTGAGGAAGGGAGTTCAACAGATGAGGAAGATTGAGAAAAATTAGGGGAAAAGAAGGAGAAAAGGCCAAGGTGAAACGGCCATTATGTAGGAAGAAGCAGAGAGGGAAAAGAACCGAGGTAGTAGAGAAGGAAAAATAGAGACCGAGGTGAGAGAGAGGGGCGCAGAGAAGAGAAATACCGAGGTGCAAAGAGAAAAGTAGAAAAGACAGGGTGAGAGAGAGACTGAGAGAGAAAAATAGAGAGAGAGATAATATTTTTCTTTTCTATTTCCCGTGAACGGTGGTTGCTTTATATAGTAATAGACTGAGTGGACGAAACGGCAAAACATAAGCAGTAACAAACACAGTAACAGACCATGTGCTAGCGAATAGGTATAACAGAATGCGAACGTGGAGAACCAAAATTAGCTGTGAGTGTTGGCCGGTCTTTATAGCAGTAATTTTGGGAGGGAGTTCCATCTCCGAAGGTGGATTGTTAATGCTGAGAGCGGCTGTGTCTCACGCCAGTCGAGATGTCAAGGGTGGATTAGTGGGTCTCGTACATTCAGTAAGTGAGCTCCGAACAGTTTATCATCGAGTACGCAATAGCTGGCCTTCCCGGCGTCATCCCGTTGGCGCCAATGCCGTTGTTCCGCCGTCACTTACCTGTCGCGTGGTTGCCTTACTCAACCCGTATTCTCCCTCTCTCTCTTCGTGGCTTCTACCTCACGAGCTCACCCACAATAGCCACCGATCACAGACATGCCACCACTGGCCGTCGTCGACCACCACCGCGTCGTCATCGCACGCCGCCGCCACCGACATCTGTCACGACCTCACTGAGCGCCGATTTCTCTCTCTTGCGTGACCTAAGCCGCCCGCCACCGTCGTCGACCACCACCGCACGGCGTCTGTGCGCCGCTGCCATCGACGACCCATCCCTCCACCGCCGTGCGCCACCATCGAACGACCATTGAAACCCTCTCCTCCTCCCCTGCTTCTTTCTCTCCCC
>JAODPA010066537.1:0-10884 GCA_025585075.1 Nepenthes mirabilis
TTGGGCGGAGTGGCCTTTGAAGACGGAATGTTTTTGCTGCAGTGGCAGGATGTTTTGGGCTGGAGTGGCCTTGCTTGAATTTTCGGAGTGACTAACTTCCGGAGTGCTGCTTTTGGACCGGAGTGGCCAGGCGCGAGTTGTGCCCAGAGTGGCAAAATTCCGTCCGGAGTGCTTATGCAAGTGATTTCTAGAGTGGTCTTTTTCTCTTTATTTAGCCTAAGTGGCTTGTAATTTTTTTAATGACTTTTGTCATGGTTATAGGGGTTCCCTAATTTCTATGTTTTTTGTACCCAAGTCGGCAAAACACTTGGTTAAAAAACATAGTTTTTTGTACATTTTTCTTTAATTTAATGCAATTAATTACTTACCAAAAAAAAAAGAGATGCAATTGAATCTTTATTAGTCACAATCACCTCATCCGATGCACACCTTTTTTTTTTTGGTAAGTAAGAATTTTGGATTAAAGGGAGAAAAATTACAAAATCTATGTTTTATCTCCAAGTATTTTGACTTAGAAATAAAACATAAAACGTTGGGGTATACCCCGAGCAGACAGTACATCAGATAATAAAAGATAGCTTCTAGGAGGACAACGTTCAAAACAAAATATGACATATCATTCATAAAAAAGTATGAAAAATATGAACCCTGCAGCTGCCACACAAAGACTGCGTATCAAGCCAGCTTCAAACAGCATCTGGTTAGAGGAAACCTAGATAATGCCGTCTCACCGGCAGTCAACCAACCCCACGTAACCACTGGGCAACAGCTATAAGCCTACTCGCCAGGAGCACTTACCATCTGCTTTGCCGAACTGCCAGAGACCAAGCTGACCACCAGCAATTTAAATCAGCAGCAAAATAAGGACCACCCAATTCCAAATGTTGCCGAACTCTACACCTACGGGTCGGCAGCATTTAATTCCAGCCAATCCAGAGAAAAGCAGCAGGAGAAACACTGCCGCGTCCAGCAAACACTGCAAGCCAATTCAGCTCAACAAGAGTTCGCAGCCTTCCACATAGAGAAAGACAGGGAGCACCTCAGGATCAGTAATGAATGCTGGCAGCACCTCCAGCACATCCAATTCAGTGGCAGAGGCAAAAACAGCATCAAGATCAGCTTTAAACAGGGTCAACTTTAAACTCGCACACCAAAGCAGAATTTAAACCAACCAATGGGAGGAGATGGAACAACAAACTCCAAAGTTCACAATCCAACAGAGGGATAACAAAAGATATCCATAGACTCTGCAGCAGTTTCAACAGCCAGGAGAGGGCATTTCCACACCCCGCGAAGCAAAGGGAACAAACCATGAGATTTCCAAAAGAAATCTAAGGCAGTGACTAAATGGCAGTCAAAGCAACAGCATTTTCTCTACTATTATCAGCTTTTTGTAAGTATCTCTACTATTAGCTGCAAGAGCAGCATTCAGGCCAACAGCGGCAGGGACTAAAGGGACCATCAGAATCTGCTATACACCAGCAGAAAGGCATCCGAGTTGTAGCATACACCACAACATCAGCAAAACACTCACTAGTCCAGCCAATCAGGAGAAATCAGACTCCATACCCAAGCACAATGAAACTTCAGTATACAGCTGCTACTGCCTACCAAACTGTGCCATTTGATGGGGCCTTGCAATCAGTAAATTGGATGATAACAGCCAATATCACCAGAGCTAGATCCCAGCTAATGAGCATAAAGCAAAAATAAAGGCAACAATAGCTGTTCTGATCCAGCCAAAAAAATTGATGGGGCCCAGCAATCAGTAGATTGGATGACAACAGGCAATATCACCATAGCTAGATCCCATCTAATGAGCATAAAGCAAAAAATAAAGGCAACAATAGCTGTTCTGATTCAGCCACCCGACTGCTGCCAAGGGTGAAGGCAGTAGCCATGCCCAGTGTTCCAAGAATTTTCCGCATCAGAAGACACTAGCCAGTGCTTCCATTCAACCAAATACAATAGCAGAAATAGCATTACACCGGCCCACTACAAAGCAGATCAACTCCAACCACCAAACTCTTCGACTAACCAGAAGACCAGCAGCAGCAAACAAAATAAAACAGCAAATCCCTCAGCAAACCAAAGGGACCAAGGATCGACATGCAAGAGAAGACAAAAGAGATAATGGAGGAGCGTTGGCCAACAGAAGAGGAGCCCCGCTCCTTTTTTTTTTTGGTAAGTAAGAATTTTGGATTAATGGGAGAAAAAAATTACAACATTTAAGTTTTATCTCTAAGTATTTTGACTTGGGGATAAAACATAAACCGTTGGGGCATACCCCGAGCAACTAGTACATCCGAAGGTACAAAAAAGCCTCTAAGAGGCCAACGTACTACAGAACCAATATAAAATGAAGAATAATTACAAACACAACGCAGGGGGAAAGTACAACTTTCCGTTCCCCTGCAAACCGAGAGAAAACAGCAAAAATATTCCAGCTTTTTTTTTTGGTAAGTAAGTATTTTGGATTAATGGGAGAAAAAATGCAAAAACATTCCTGCAGCAGCAAAGAAAAACCCAAATTCCAGATCCGCACCACAGTGGGAGCTTCAAGCAAACTGGAGACCCAACTGACAGATCTACAGCTCTGATCATTCCTCACGCCAAACCATGCAACAACAGCAGCACTCCATGCATCAAATTGGACCAGCACCTCATCAGCATCACGCATCCACCGGGAGCCAAGAACAACTCCAGCACACTCATCTAGCCAGGGGAAGAAACACCCAGAATATTTCAACATTTACAGGTTACTACAGCAGGCAGAACACCGCTGCACCAAACCACATTTCCAGCAATGGCCACAGCTGGGTCAAATGCCAGCACCATGGTGGGAACAGATGTTCACGGGTATCAGCAAGCCACATTTCCAGCGGCTGCACCCAAAGCAGTACCGTCTCCAGCCACAGCAACAGCAGCATCAGTCCAACACATGAAGGACCAAACACCCAGGACAGCCCACTGCCAACTCCAGCACGTTCCTGAAAGGCAACAGCCCAGATCTCAGCACACCGAGGCAACCCCCACTGCAGCACCCATAACCCCCAACACCGGCAAATGCCTCTAGCAGCAACCATAGGCAACGTGGATCGATATCAGCACAATCAATTCTTCATGTCAGCCTAAGCATCTCGCAGGACAGGAGCCACAATACTTCATGGGCAGTACAAACCCTGCTTCAACTAGAGGAAGCAAACAGGCCAACTCAATATGTTTCAGCATCACTTCCCGAATCACACCAGCTATGGCAGCCTGAACCAAAATCAGGCTTCATCCGGCAACCAGCTCCAATCATACGCCCCAGGCAAGGCCACATATGAATTGAATTGCATCAGATGTAATATATGCATATTAGTAAACCAGCAATATATTCCCACCAAGCCCAACTTTCTGCATCAAGCCAAACAGCCTTCACGCCAGAGAGCCTAAAGGCAGTGTTCACAAAGCAATAGTGCATCACTCAAAATTGTCCAACGCCCAACCAAACAACTGAAATTAGCACTAAAAACCCGCAGAAAGCTGCACCAATGCAGATTCAGCAATATCACATCCCCCTCAGATCAACACATTGCAGCAAACAAACCCCATTCAACGACCAGGCAAACAACATATTCTACCCATCACAGGAATCAACTACAGTCCACCCTGTTGGATTCTGTACCATCTTACACAGCATCCTCCAGGCAGTAGCAAGCTCTTCTACTTGCTGAAGGTAATGGTCGGCGGCAACCAAGACCCTTTGACAAACAAAATGACGCAGCCTGCATATCAGAAATAGCCAGAGCGCCAGCAGCAGATAAACCAAATCCATTTTTTTTTGAGAGGCTTAAGGAAGCAAATTTTTTTTTTTTGGAATAAATACAACCAAAGCTCCCTAGGAGGGAACGGAAACCGAACAAATCAAAACTCAACAAGGAAAACGGCAACCAGTAGGTTCAAAACCAACAGGAAGAGCAACGAGGAGCCACACCCGGCAAGGCACCATCAGAAGATCACCACGGTGCAGAGGCTCCAACAGCACAACCCTCAAGGCCAACAAGAAGGCCAGCAGCCTCAGCGGCAGCAAAATAGAACACTTTTTTTTTTATTTATAATAAGTTCCATCGCTTAACCAGCGATCGGTTAGGGCGACCATCAACAGGCAGGGAGGTCTTCAGTTTGTCCCGAACAATGTTTGATATCTGGTAGCAGATCTGAGAAGCATTCTGGAGGGAGGATTTCTCGAAAATACGATTGTCACGTTCTCTCCAAATAAAATAAAAGGTGGCCGCAAGAGAGAGACGCTTGGAAAGTGCAATGAGATTCTTACCTTTCCACATATGGGCAGGCCATTCAACATTATGGAACCAATTTGGGTAGGGCCACTGAATGCCAGCAATCCGTTGGATAGAGGTCCACACGGAGGAGGAGAACGGGCAAGAGAAAAAAAGATGGTCATGATTTTCAGCGTCCGAATCACAAAGGGAGCAAGTGAGGGAGAGGTTGGGAACACCGTGAACCCGGTCGGAGGTATTAAGCCGGCCTTTTATTGCCAACCAAAGGTTGAAGGCGTGGGCAGGAATATGGAAAGAGCCCTAGACTAAGTTGGTCCAGCTCAGCTTTGTCTTGGGGGGGTGAAAGAGTAGGTAGGCAGACTTAGACGAGAAGACACCATTAGGGCTACCGACCCATCTCAAGGAGTCTTTTTGCTCATTGTTGGGTAGATAATGGGGCATGTTTGTGGCAAGACTAGAAACCTCCTGATCAAAAGGGTTAGGCCAGGCTCATTGGTTGTTTCTGATTATCTGAGAAACCTTGCCGTCCCAAGATAAACCAGTGACCGTACGAATGCGATACGTGCAAACCCTACTAAGGGGGCCAATTGGGTGCCAATGGTCGTGCCAGACAAAGGTATCAACGCCATCACCAATGATCTTAATAGTATGCGAGCACATGAAAGAACGAAATTTCATGATCTTCCTCCAGCTCCAAGGGGCCGAATCAGGGACTTTGAGGGTCTAGATGCACCGGTCCTTGATTCTCGTCTTGTGGATCCAAGAAGACCAAGCCGATTCAGGGTCTTTAGACATGATACGCCAAAAGAGTTTATAGATGAGGGCTTTATTTTGAGCCTGTAAATTCTTGAGCCCCAGCCCACCTTCACTCTTAGGGTAACAGATGTCAGTCCAGGCCACTTTTGCGTTCGCCTTCTCATCCGTAGAGCCATTCCAGAGGAAACGCCTCAATATGCAGTCGATCTGGTTCAGAATAGATTTGGGTAAAATGAAGATTGAAGCCCAATAGAGGGGGATAGATGAGAGGATAGAGGCAACCAATTGAAAGCGGCCCCCAAAGGAAAGCCACCTGTTCTTCCATGATTTGATGCGGCGAGTAATTTTTTCAGTGAGAGCCTTACAGTCCCGAATCGACAGCCTGGTGGAGATCAGGGGGACGCCGAGGTATCTAATGGGGAGAGAGCCAACTTTGAACCCTAGGACATCAGCAATAATCTGATTAAGGATGGGTCTTTAGAGCAGAGGAAGACCTCACTCTTGTTTGTGTTTGCCGACAGGCCAGAGAGCCAAAAGAATTCCTCAAGACAATCCTTGAGGATCCGGATAGAGCAGACATCACCATGAGAGAAGAGGAGAAGGTCATTGGCAAAGGCAAGCATGATAGTATGAGTCGATTCACAATTCCAGTGAAAAGTGAACTTATTGTTCCAACGAGCTTTCGATTCGATAATCCCATTCAACACCTCCATCGCCAGAACAAAGAGGTAAGGAGAAATGGGATCACCTTGACGAAGACTCTTACCCCCTTTGAAGAAACCAACCGCTTTCCCATTAATATTAACAGAGTACGAGGGGGTGGTAATACATTGCCTAATCCAGTCTATCATTTTAGGCGGGAATTTCATGATGGTCAGGATATTGATAATGAAATCCCAATGAACAGAGTCGTAGGCTTTTATGAGGTCAATTTTCATAGTACATCGTGGAGGGTCATGACCAAGGTGATACTTATGGAGAAGCTATTGGGCCAGGAGAATGTTGTCACTGATTTGACGGCCCGCCACAAAGGCCATTTGGCACTTGTCCACCAGATGAGGTAAAGCCTTCTTTAAACGATTAGCAATAATCTTCGAGATGACTTTGTATATGACACTACAGCATGATATGGGACGGTAGTCAGATACCAACCGAGGAGACTGGATTTTGGGAATCAGGCTGATGATCGTAGAATTCATTTGTTTGAGAAGCTTTCCATGATTAAAAAAGTCACGAATGGCTTCACAGACAGATGAACCTATGATTTCCCACGACTCCTTAAAAAAATGGGAACTGAATCCATCAGGACCCAGGGCCCGATAGTCTCCTATAGAAAAGATCACCTTGCGAATCTCATCATCGCTTACCGGGCCCAGAAGAGAGTCCATAAGCGATTCAGGCACAGAATGAAGGATGTAAGGGCGAAGCCGATCCACATCAGCCGAGCCATACGTGCGGCCAGTCCCAAGAGCCTTTCTAAAGTGATCCACAATCAGATTCTGAACATTTTTGACACCATTGGTAGGATTCCCATCTTATCAAGGAGGGAAAAAATCTGATTCTTATTGTTATTTCCATTCACAGTCTTAAAAAAGAATTTATTGCACTGATCACCCTTTTTGAGCCACCTTATCTTAGCTTTTTTCTTAGTAAGGTCAGCTTCCTTGGCCAGGGCAGCATGGTAGGCATCCTTACAGCTGCGATCCTCAAAAAGATTCCCAAGATTGAATGGAGTTTGACCTAGGATAACCCTCGTGGACATCCTTACATCACCCTCGTGGACATTAAGCATTTTAAGAGACCTTTTCACCTGCTTAAGTCGAGACACAAGCCTGAACAATGGCGATCCATTGGTGTCACCGACCAGGCATCAGCAACCAAAGGGTGAAATTTTGGGGATTTGGTAAGAAAGTTATTGAACTGAAAAAACCCGTGTTTTCTGGGGGGATCGCCAGCAGGGATGAGAATACAGGGCGAATGGTCAGAAAGTCTGGCAGGGGGAAAGAGGGCTTTAGCCCTACGAAATTTGTCAAACTAATGCCCATTGGCGACAACACGATCAAGCTTTCTGTAAATGCGAAGGGAAGAGCCGCGCCCATCATTCCAGGTATAGTGCATGCCTTCACCTCACACGTCGTCCAGATCGTAGTCTCTAAGACAATTATCAAGGTCAATGGAGCTCTTGTTATGCCAGATCCCACCCAGGGCCTCGGAAGGGGACCAGATAGCATTGATGTCCCCGAGAGCCGTCCAAGGGAGATCGCCCGGATGGTTAGACAATGCTCTAAGGCTATCCCATAGGAGCCTACGGGAAATTTCTGAATTTGCACCATATATAAAGGACAGAATGCAGCGAATATTCTCCTCGAGGAACAGGACCTCAATATGAACGACCTGGTCCTCCGAGGCTAGGATGATGCACGAAACCAGATTTGGGTCCCAACCAACCCAAATCCTACCACTTGAACATGCAGAATAATTCATAAACCAAGACCAGTTAGGTCTGATTCTGGTGGAGACAGTCAGAGAGTTTCTCTCCACGACCTTGGTCTCCACCAAACCAACGATGCTACACCTATGAGAGCAAATGAGGTTGTAGACTTCGTGGGCTTTTGCAATCCCATTAAGTCCCCTCACATTCCAACAGGCAATGCTAGTCATGGGTTAGGGTTGAGGGGGGGAGGGAATTCTAACCCCCCGAGGTTTTTTATTTCTACGAGAGGAAACACGATCCCCATTGATGGTTGTTGGACCGTCACTGGTCGAATAGCCAGAAGGGCCAGACAATGAAACGCGAAGGTTGGTGACGGTCGGTGGGTCTGGTGTGAAAGGAGTACAAAGATTAGGTGCACCAAACAAATCTGGATCGGAGGAGGCCCTTTCAAGCCTCGTAGGGAAATGACCGGGAGGCTCCGAACAACGGTTTGGACTACCAGGCCCGGGGGGAAGGTGAGAGAGATCATTGACTGGAGGAGCCGACGCCGTCGGGGGCATTTAGCATATCCGGATCGGCCAGGGCCATGCCGAGCACCGCACCAGGGGCAGGACTAATGGGATTGGGAGGAGGGTCTTGATCACAACCAATGGGCTGCGCAGATGAAATCAGAACGGGGCTTTCTGACAAGTCATTTGTGTTTTCCTCTTGTAAGGTTATAAACGAGTTAGAGGTCGTTATGGCCTTAGAGACGAATCAATGGGCAAGGTTGCAGCCACGTCAGGATTTTTTAAGCGGGGAGACAGCGTAGGAGGAACGGAGGGGGATGAAACAACCCGAGGAAGGACCTCCTGCTTGGGGACCCAAGAAGCTTTGATTGGGTGACTCTTAACCCTGCTCTTTTCAGGAACGTCCCTGCACACCGGCCTATGTTGATACTCAATTTTGATTTCACTTAGATGATCATTTAGTTCTCCGGGACGACCTCTAGTCCCAATCTTCACAGAATTCGGCCGAGGGGCATTGACCCCCAACTCGACACAAACCCTAGCGAATCCCAACCGTTCAAGTTTTTCAGTAACTGGATCTAAAAAGAGAGGCTTGCCAACCGCACTCGCAATCCAACTTAACCCCAGCGGGGTTCAGTATTCAACCGGGATCCCAGACATGGAGATCTAGGTAAGGAAGGATTTGTGTTCTTCACGGGCTAAAATCATACCAAGCCCCTATTTTTTTAGAAAGAAAGGATGTCCAGCGATCATCCACAGGCCATTAGCCAAACATTTGTCAAGCATGGAGCTTGAAGAAAAGCGAAAGAAAAATAAACCCGATTCGTTACTAGCCACATGCTGTAGCTCAAATCGCTTCCATATTTTCTTGGTGATATAGTTCACAACATTAAAATGAACAGGATTGCCGACAAAATATCCAACAAGGGTGGGACCCCATAAGTCCTCTCCCTGTTGGGTGACTTCAGGTAGAGGGGATAAAATAATATTATCCAAATCGGAAATGTCCGGAGGGAAAAATTTAAGGAGACACTTACCTCCAATAGCCTTTTTTCTGACAACTGAAACCCATGAGGAGCCTGACGGGCAGGAGGCAGGAGCATCAGCAGAGCAGGAAGCATTAGTTCAGGGCAAAACAAAGTCACGATGACTCTGAGAGGGCATCTCAAGCAGGCCGGCAGAATCATGTCTATGGTAAGAAGAATCGGCAGAATCAAGCTTGCTTGCAGAGGGCAACAGAGTAGAGCGTGAAACAGCCACTGTCGCCGAGCCTCCCGGCCTATACCGCAAACCAGAAGGGAAACCCGAGGAGCTTGATGAAGGGCCAACGGGACAGGGGAGGCGATTTGGGAGACTCGCAAACCCACTATCCTCAGATACGAGCGGTAAAAAACTGGGGAGCCCAGCATCGAGGGAGGAAACGGCCAGACTCGAAGGGGCAGAGAGCAGGGCCGGCCCGTCCGGAGTAGCAGAGGCCATGGCAGGGGCGCAAGAGACCAAAGGGGTGGCGACAATAAGGTGGCGGGGTGCTGGACATCCGATTCTTGGAGAACGGGGTGAGAGGGGGGATAAGAGGAGCCCCGCTCCATTAGCCAAACCATAAGCGATGCCATCAAAGGGCCGAGGCTCCCGGGGAAGCCTTGGGTTTTTTGGGTTTTTTCTTTTTCCGTGATTTTGAAGGTGTCCAAGAATCACACTCTAGGGCCAACGCCTTATTGGCACTTAAAAAATTCTCAGTGGAGTAAACATTGGGCCGACCCACTGAAATTTCAGCAAAAGACACACCGGGTTTTACATATTCGGAATCCACATGCTTGAAAGAATCCAATGCATACTTTTTTGTTATACGTCGTATAGAGATAGGAGCACACTCACTATCTGTATCAGTTTCGGGGCCCGACCTATTGGGGAGCGCAGTAGTGGGGCAACCCATTCTACCGGTTGCATTTGAAAGGCAAATCGATCGGCCGGGAGCTAAGGACAGCAAAAAGGAATCTGATACCAAAGGAGCTGAAACCAAATTGGTCTCCTCATCATCAGGAGAGGGATGGTTTACCACAGTGGGATCTCCCACCGGGCCAAGGACATCCATCTGGCCCTCTTCGGAGGCCAGCCTACAGGGCAGCCTGGCATCTTCAGCATCCACAGAATTCATATTATCAGGATCCAGCCCAGGACCACGGATCGCAGCAGCAGATTTTTGATGCGCACATGGAGCAGCGGATGCTGAATAAGTAGCCTGAGCATGAGGCCGCTTATTCAACTGAGAGCAAACTGGATTCATAGAATTACAGGGGGTCGAATTGGGGTCATCCGAGGTGTCCAACACAGAGACCACTGATGTAGTAAGCGCCTCCAATAGTGGTTGGACCGATCCGGGCACCAAAGGTTGGTTGAACACAGAGGGGTCAACCTCCGTGCCCAGATCAGCCACAGGGCCGGAAGGACTGGTGGGCGGTTTGAAGACATCCGAACAATCCATCACAGAAGCCACAGATGCAGAAAACGTCTCTAGCTTAGGATGAGCCAAGTTGGGCACCACGCCCTTCAGGTCCAAGGAATTCGAATCAGCACCTGACTTTAGGCCATTGTCTTGGAAGGAAGTATCAGATTTTTGGCGGCTTAGGAAAGTGCTTCGACTTCCCCTAGTCCAGGAACTTGGCAAGTCCACCTCCACAACAGTGGCATCTACCCCCTCATTTGCAGAGCACTCTAAAAAAATCTTGGACGGGAGCACCGAATCGGGAGAGAGGGATTCTCCTCCTCTCTAGATTTCAAATTTTGAATTTGAAATTTGTTCTGCTCGGCCCGTTATTCCCGACCTCGCCGGTCATGGCCGGCCTTCTGGGGCCCCCCCCGTTCCTCTTCCGGCCGGCGCCCCACCCATTCCCCCTCCTTCCCC
>JAODPA010066538.1:0-33991 GCA_025585075.1 Nepenthes mirabilis
AATTATTATATTATCTGTTTTTATTTGAATTTGTGACAATATGTCCTTTCTGTGCTAAGAAACTTTGTATTCATAAAGATATTCGACTTGTTTTGAGCCATTTAAGTAACATCACTTAATGGCTATTTTTCTTCTGAGGAATTATGGATAATTATTTAGTAATTAATTTCCTTTTGAGAAGTTTGTGTTTTCAAAATTAGCTGTTATATTTATAAATATGATTTTATGGGTGGTTCTATACTATTTTATTGATTGGAGTATTGATGTTGGGTTATGTCTCCTTAATTGTAGGATTTAACTATCACATTTATAAATGTGATCTTAATAGATAGTTTTTGACTATTAGTTGAAGAATCATAAATGACACATTGTCTCCATTAGTACAAGTTTCTTGAACTTTGGTCAATAATTCTTGACATTTTATCATTATGGTATGGTATTTGAAAGCAATAGAATGGTTGATTTCTCATGTTTGGCAAACTCCATCTAGGCAGGGTTGCTTGATGGCTTAACAATGTAGTATTTAAGCAACTTGACGGCTTTATGGTTTGTTTGCTTGGCAATACATCACTTAATAATAATACCACTTGGTTATTTAGCTACTCAACAGTTTGACCCATTGGCAATTTGACAGTTTATCTAGGTAATTTGGGTGCATGTAAATATGCAATCTCTTGGCATCTTTCATCCAAATGTTTATTATGTGTTGCTAAACCTATGACCAATTCCTAAGCCTCAAAGGTCAAATTTAGGAATCAAAGATGTTAGTCTACCCTTGGATTGAGATCATTTAGATCCAAGCTACTCCTAAGTGGGCTATCGAAATGAGACTAGCTTGAAGTGTTCATCTTTGTCTGAGTCAAACTCGTGACTTTGAAGACAAAGGGACTATTTAATCGATACTTTTTGTGGCCCTACCATTTTGACTTGTATTAGTCCACTGAGACATGCAAGTCAAACTTTGTCATGCTTCTTTCCTCATCTTTTTGTCCTTTTTCATGTGGCTCTAAGAATATGATTAAATGCTGCTCTTCTATAGCAGATGACTCTGATGTTAGGCAAACTTGTACATCGGCAACTTGAAGAAATCAAGCATTGAGTTGCACATCTCTAGAGATTTGCTTTGAAGTTGCTTCTTCATTGGGAGATAATTTCTTATCGGTTATCATGCTATATTTCAATTCATAGGGCCTGTGACGGAACGGGTCATAAATCTCGTTGACCACCGTCAATAATCGTCCATACATACATACATACGTATATAACACCCGGGACCATATACGTTTTTTAGTATATAAATCTCATACTTAGAGACTCCCACTTATAAAATTTCTCTTTGCCTTTTCTCTTCTCTTTGACTCACACACAAGATCAATGGCCAAACTTCTCAAGTTGGCCACTAAGATCTTTGGTCAACCTTATTTTGACCGGCCAGAAAACAAGGTTGGTCGGTTAAAATGCAAAACAAAAGATGAGTGAGATGCCACTAAAGATCAAAATTTCACAAACCATAAAATTTTACGAAAGCGTCTAAATGCTTGTTTTATTTACATAACAAGCCCATAATACAAAAATTTTCAAAACATTTCAAAATACATCAATTTTGCCCATGATTTGACTATACTAATCCAGCATGATAGATCAGCCTAACCAGTCTGTTCAACTCTATTCCTTTTTATCTATCATAAATTCTTGTTCCTTTGAAAGTTAGAAAATAATGAATGAGCAATACTCAGCAGTATACAATTAAGCTAAAACATATATGACTATAGTTTTAAGACGAAATCAATGAAACTAGGTGAAAGTATCATGCATACAAAATATCACTGGTCAGAAGTAAATTCATGAAGACAAATTGCCAAATCATAACTTAAGCCCAAAAATCAAACTTTTCCCTTTTCAAAAAACCGGTTACATTTTAGGCCTGTAATTATTCAATTATCATTGTTCGAAAATGGCTATATTTTAGGCTTGTAACTATTCGGCCACTAGGGTTCAAAGACGGCTACATTTTAGACCTGCAGCTACTTAGTCACATGATCATAAACGGCTACATTTTAGGCCTGCAGCTACTCGACCACCATGATAAAAAATGACTACATTTTAGGCTTACAGTTATTTGGCCATCAAAATTCCATTCTTTAAATTATGACCTTCTAAAAGTAATAAGCAAAAGTCCGGAGGTCTTTAAGGGCGTGAGAGTCTGGGGATCTTTAAAGGTGTGCTTATGTTCATAAATAACTGATTTCTCAAAGTTCTTCCTTAATTCAAATGATCAAAATTCTTCAATGATGTATTCACAAATAATAACAATATGCAGAAGTTAATTACCTTATCATACTTTATGTAGTATGAAAACAATATTACTTTATAGACTTTAAATATAACCTTATCGAAAACGTAGGGTACACTTACCTGGGATCAGATCTATGAATTTTCTTACTTAAATTTGGCCTGAAATCCTTCGTGCTTTTACCAAAAAATTGCCCCAATCTTCTATCCTAATTCTCAAATTCAATATTTATAGGCATTAGGGTTGGTGGTAGTAAGTGGGGCAAGTTAACTAATTTATATTTCTTTTCTTGCCCCCTTTCCTTTCTAAAAAGTCAGTGAAGTGAGTGGGAGTACGTCACCTACCCAGATTTGGTCAATCAATCTTTAATCAAAACCGGCCATCAAGTCAATCTGGTTATCTATTATAATCGCTCAACAATTCATGCCTACTATGAATCTACTCTACTTATCTCATTATTTCCGGTTAACTTGTGTACTCTAACTTCCTCTCTGGGAATTTTTCAAAAGTCCTCTCTGAAAATCATCTCCGAAAAATATTTTTGGATTTTCATCTCCGAAAATCGTCTCTGACAATTGATCATGATCTCCGGATTATCCGAAAATCCATCATGATCTTCGGATTATCTTTCATGGTCTCTGGAAACCCCTCATGATCTCTGGACACCTTCTAATGGTCTCCGGAGGTTTATCATGGTCACCGGATATCTTCATGGTCTCTGGAAGCTTACTATGGTCCCCGAACATCACCATGGTCTCCAGAAGCAACTTTGGTTCATGGTCTTCGGAAATTTTCATCCAAGGTCTCCAAATCATCTCCTTTGGCATCCAAGGTCTTCGGAAGTTTTCATCCAAAGCCTCCGGACATCTCCATGTTCTCCAAGGTCTCTGGAATTTCAACCAAGGTCTCTGAGCATCCTCATGTTCTCCAAGGTCTCCGAAATTTTGCATGCATCTTGGTCTCCAGAAGTTTTCATCTAAGGTTTCCAGATCATCTCATGGCTCCTAGGTCTCCGGAAAATTTATCATGGTCTCTGAAAGTTTGTCTCTAGAAGGCTAGTCAACGTTTTCCTATTCTAGTCAACTATGTAATTCATTAGTGATCTTTCTGGTTCCTAGCAGTTAAAAATTTCATGGTCATTATAATAACTTCCACATAACTTAATATTTTTGATTACAAGGGAATATTCAAAAATCGGTATATTACAGGGCCTATGTGAACGGTAAGAGTTGGTGCTCTTTTGTGCCAATGGAGAGATCTTTAGACCTTGGAGGCTTGTGCAATGTTCCTTCTATTGAAAGGATTGATGTAATTTTCAGTGTCATCACATTGCACATGTTTTGGTAGTGCCTTGACCCTGTGAAAGAGGTTAGCTTGCTCTCAAATTAGGACATTTGAAGGAGAATGAAATGATTCTCTGGCTTTTGAGATGATGTTGCTACGACTTTAATTCTTACTAACATTCTTCCTCCAAAGAAGAGGAGGTGGTTGGCTACATGTAGTTTCGGGATCACTGTGGTTGCTCTAGTAGAGATAGTTGCTTTTTGGCATTGCCACTTCCATAAAGATGGAGTAGACTGTGGGAAGCTTGCTATCATCACTTTCAGATGCAAAAAATCTTCAGCTTGTACCTTAAGCCTCCAATTTGTAGGGTTGCATCTTGATTAGTGCTTGCTGCTACTAAACAAATTATTTTTGGTCACTCAAGTTCCTCTGCGGAACATTTCTTGTATTTGTTGCTATAGCACTTTTTCTCTTGTCATTTTCTAATACTGAGCATGTTGCCTACTTGCTCATGATTGTTGATTGGACTTTCACTGTAATGTACCAAATTTTTGGGATCTCCTGTCATCGCAAATATTATGAGTAAATTCTTTTGTGTCAAGAGAATAGCAAAAATGTGAAGGAAAATATGATTCGGTCAATGCCTGTTGACCAGAAAATGGGAAAGGAAAATGTAACCGGTCAACGCTAGTTGACCGAAAACGTGAAGGGAAAGCTCATTCGGTCAATACCGGTTGACCGGAAGGAAAGAAGGAGGCCAAAAGTGCTGAGATGAGAGAAAGACATGAAGGCCGGCCAAGTTTCAACAAGCGCAAGTTTTCCGAAAGCCTTAATCTCCAGAAAATAAGTAAAAACAGTGAATTCCGAAGACGTTTGGAGACTAAAATTTTCGGAGACCTTTGGATGATCTCTGGAGATGCTAAAATTTGGAGGGTGAAGTTTCCGGAGACCTTGATCTCTGGATACGTTATTAAAAGCTAAAAATCCGAAGACCTTAATCTCTAAGAACGGTAAAGGGAGAGACTTCCAGAGACAATTAAAGAGTTTTCCAGAGACTATTTCCGAAGGCCAATGAGGAGTCTCCTGAGACGGTTTTCCGGAGAAGATCGATCAATTCTTCTGGAGACGATTAATGAGTGCTTTCCGGAGACCATTAAGGAAGCTTCCGGAAATGGTGAACGCAAATTCCGAAGACGATTTTGTGAATTCAAGAAATGAGAATTGAAGACAATTCTTTCGGAGACCACGATTCCGGAGGCCATGTTTCTGGAGATCATTTTCAGAGACCATTGAGGAGCTTACGGAGACCTTAGATAGAAGACCTTAGATAATAATTTCAGAGACAACTCCGAAGAGAACTAAGAGATGATTTTCGAAGAACATTTGGGAATGTTTTTGGAGACCTTAGACAATGACTTCCGGAGACAATTTCTAGAAGAAAATTGAAGAGTTTTCCGGAGACAATACCGAAGATGCTGAACGCGATTCCGGAGGCGATATGTAATGGAAAAAGGGGAAATCAAACCGGTCAACGCTAGTTGACCAGAAAACGTAAAAGGAGAAATTTTTCGGAGAGAATGAAAGTCTTCCGGAGACCTTTTCTGAAGACCATTTCCGGAGACCTTTTCCGGAGGCCATTCAGACGGCTTTCGGAGACGTTAAACGATAGAAGAAGGGGAAAATTGATCCGGTCAACGCTAATTGACCGAAAAATGTGAAGAGAGGCCAATGAAGAGTTAACCGCCCGATTGATTGGTGATGACTAATTAAGGTCTGAATGACCATGTCTGAGTAGGTAATCGACTTTCAATCACTTCCAGAGTGGTTGACTTGCCCTACTTACTACCGTCAGACCAAAGACCCATAAATAAGAACTAGAGAATGTAAGGAAAAAGGGCTAAAAAGAGACTTTCGGTCGAGTTTCTTAGTAAAGGAACCCAGAATTCCAGGATGGAGTAAAGAGATTCAGGCGAGTGTACTCACCCTTTTTAAGTTCATGTTTGTAATGCAAGTATACCCTGATTCTGATGAATTTATGTTAAAGTTTTGTTGAGTTTCCACTTGAAGCATGCCATGAACTTTACTTTGATCATCTGAATTGAGGAAGAATTTCTATTAACCGTATGTTTAAAAGAAGCCCTGTTATTTCATGATGTCTGATTATTTTATGCACGAAGTATGGTTATTTGCCGATCTGCATAAGCTTTGATATTTGCATGTTTTAGGAAGTCCGTCTATTGCACATTTAAAAAGATCTCCGGCTTGTAATGAAGCGACCTCTGGCTTTATAATAAAAGACTTTCGGCTTCTGATAAATGACCTTCGGCCTTTTGATAAAAAGATCTCCGACGTTTTGATAGAAAGACCTCCTGCATTTTGATGAAAATGATCTCCGACTTTAAGACATTATAAAAGGACTTCGGTTATTTGAAGTTAAAGATGAAACATATATGAATATGGAAAAATGTATGTAATCCGGACAGTAAGTGGAACTCTATAACTTCCGACTTTTGAACTATGATAGATGGCCATCGAAAGATATGAACTAAGAACTGAGTTTCCATTAAGCTTGCTATTAAAATTGGATGAAGGATATTAGAGTGATACTTGAGAACTGCCTCTGGGCCACAGGAGAATTTCTGGTGGCACAAGGCTTCTGGCTACGGCCCCGTATGCCAGGTAAAAGACATTACCGCCCGCCTCTTGGAGTATAATATGAGGATACTGCCTTAGGTTGTGGGGTAACACACAATCCTTCCTCGATGTTGTCCACTTCCGTCCAGTCCCTAAAGATGATAAAAATTTCGTACAGTTTTATGAATTTTCTGAAGACAAGATAATAAGAATAAGAACAAAGATTCTTGAACTTAAGAAGAAATGATATGGTGATTTTCGTATGATAAGTTCATATTACTTTGATTCGATGATATGTATGTTAATGTTTTCTGCATATAGGTACCTTGTTGGGCTTTGTAGCTCACTCTTACTGTTTTTTAGATGATAAGAAGCTTATGGAGGATGAAATTGAATAGAGTCATGTGGTATAGTTAGACGGCACAGCTGGCCGGAGCTGATCAGTATAGAGTGAAGGAATTGATGTGTTTTCTTTTGATATTTTGGGAATGACTTGTAAAACATTTTCGCTGTAAAAGAATTAATGGATGTTAGTATGTTTCCGTAATTTTAATATGGGAAAATAAAGTTGGCTTTCCTAGTAGCATCTCATTTCATGTCAAGGTCTTCATGTCCGACCAACCTTAATGTTAGCCGGTCAAGTATGAGGTTAAATTTTGATGGTCAACTCAAGGAGTTCGGCCTTAAGCGATCCTGTGTACGCGATATAAAGTATATATAAAGGAAAAGAAAAATTTTTATGTCCACCTAGTTAGTATTTTTACCATATATGTTGTAAAGGTTAGGCTTGACGGTAGCCGTATGTGGTGGAATACGTCCGTGTCCGTCACAACTGGTATCAGAGAGAACTGAGATACTTTAAGTTCGATCTAAATCGATACGGAAACTTAGGACAGGATTAGTTAAGGCTGAAGGGGGTTAGCATTACTTATACTTAGGACGGAGTACTATGTGTTAGCCGTTTTTGGCTAGTAGTTTGACCAAAATATTCTTTTCAGAAATCAAAGTCGTTGCTGAGGAAATGTCTAATAGAGGAAAGCAAGCCGTCCGGACTAACAACCCTCCAGACCCGGAGACAAGGTACTTTAATCTGCTAGACAGGATGGCTGACGTCATAGAAGCCTTGGCTTCACCAACTCTGGTGACCGCCCCAATTCCTGTTTATCAGGAGACGTTGGTCTACGATCGCTTTACCAATGAGCGAATTTCTGAATTCTCCGGAGAACCCGACTCATTGAAGGCGGATACCTGGATCTAACGATTAAAGAAGGTGTTCGCAGTGTTAAGTGTCCTACTGGAGATAAGGTTCTATTTGCCACCCATAAGCTGGTGGGTGAGGCCCACCACTGGTGGGAGATGTAGAAAAGAGTCTTTGAGGTGTCAGAGAGGGAAATTACTTGGAAAATGTTCGAAGCAGCATTCTTGGAGAAATACTTTCCTGCTAACCTTCGCAGACAGAAGGAAGATGAATTCCTTCATTTAAGGCAAGGCACTCGCACCGTGGCCAAGTATGATAAAAAATTTACAGAACTGTCCCGCTATGCTCCTTATATGGTGGAAGATTAGGAGAGAAAGGCTAGAAGGTTCGTTCAAGAATTAAGAGATGATATTAGGAGACATCTCTCAACCTTGAAGTTGGATACGTATGGAGAGGTGTTAGAAAGGGTAGTTATTTATGAGAAGGAGCTTGAAAGAGGGGAATTCTTCAGACATAAGACTTTCAATCAGACTTCGAGAGCCAGTGCTAGTGAAGGACCTTCAAAGAAGGCAAAACCATTAAGGTCCAATAGGGAGCAGGACCAATCCGTACAGACTTCCCGAGCATCCAACAATCCATGTGCTCATTGCGGAAGGTCGCATGAAGAGAAGTCATGTTATAAGAAGCTTGGAGTTTGCTATAACTGTGGCCAGGGTGGACACATGAGCAAGGGCTACCCACTCACCAAGCGAGCCTCAGAATTTAAGTCCCTCATTCCAGCCAAGATGTTCGCTGTTTCTGCAAAGGAGGCCGAAGCCTCTATTGAGGTAGTGGAAGGTACACTTTCTATCTGTGGCAATTTTAGTCATGTGCTCTTTGACTTAGGATCCACCCACTCGTTTGTCTCCCATAATTTTATAAAATGTCTTACGACAATCCCCCAAGTTCTTGGCTGTCCATTGATGATCGCCTCGCCCTCAGGGTCATCAGTAATTTTAGATGTTATGTACCCAGAGTGTCCAGTCGAGTTGAATGGATTCTTAATGCCTGTTAACCTAGTTTTACTAGAGATGAAGGACTTTGATGCAATCCTAAGAATGGATTGGTTGGCAAGGTGTCATACCAGTATCGATTGTTTCTGAAAAAGAGTGAAATTCGCCATCCCTGAAAACAGACCCTTCTATATTCAGAGAGTCCGGCGCAAGGAAGCATCCTGCTTCATTTCGGCCCTCCATACCGGGCACTTGATTAGTAATGGGTGCCAAGCCTACCTAGCATTCGCTAGGGTAACTGAGGGTCAAGGAACTCGGGCCAAAGAGATTCCTATGGTATGTGAGTTCGAAGACCTATTCCCTGATGAATTACCTGGGTTGCCACCTAGACGGGAGATAGAGTTTGAAATAGAATTGGTGCCAGGATCAGCGCCAATATCTAAAGCACCATATCGGATGGCATCGGCTGAACTTAAGGAGTTAAAATAGCAATTGCAGGAGTTATTAGATAAGGGTTTCATCCAACCAAGTGTGTCTCCATGGGGTGCACCGGTCCTATTTATAAGAAAGAAGGATGGAACATTGAGGTTGTGTGAATTATCGGGAGTTGAATAAAATTACCACTAAGAATAAATACCCCTTGTCGAGGATAGACGACCTCCTTGATCAGTTGCAGGGAGCTTGCGTATTCTCAAAAATCGACCTTAGATCCGGTTATCATCAACTTCGAATCAGAAAGGATGATGTAGCAAAGACTGCTTTCCGAACTAGATATGGACACTATGAGTTTGTAATGATACCATTTGGATTAACTAACGCTCCAACCGTATTTATGGACTTGATGAACCGAGTTTTTCAGCCCTATTTAGACAAATTTGTGATAATCTTTATTGATGACATCATTGTCTGTTCGAAGAGTCATGAGGATCATGAGGAGCATTTAAGGATTGCACTTCTGATTCTTAGGGAACACCGACTGTTCGCCAAATTAAATTAGTGTGAATTCTGGTTAGAGAAAGTGGGATTCCTTGGACACATCATTTTTAAGGAGGGGATTTCAGTTGACCCTAAGAAGGTGGAGGCAGTGGTGAAATGGAATCAGTCAACATCTGTGACCGAGGTATGGAGCTTTTTAGGCATGGCCGGATATTACCGACGATTTGTGGAGAACTTCTCCCGAATTGCCTTACCACTTACCCAACTAACAAAGAAAGATGACAAATTCGATTGGACTGACGACTGCGAAAGGAGCTTTCAGGTACTAAAATACCGGCTAACTTCTATACCGGTCCTGACCATTCCGGATGAATCAGGAGGACTAATTGTCCATTGTGATGCCTCAAAGTTTGGGTTGGACTGTGTTTTAATGCAGCACGGAAGGGTAGTTGCCTATGGATCGCGTCAGTTAAAGGATCATGAAAGGAATTACCCAACTCATGATCTAGAATTGACCGCAGTAGTATTCGCGCTAAAAATCTAGAGACATTATCTATATGGTGAAAGATTCTTGGTCTATTCTAATCATAAAAGTTTAAAGTATTTATTCTCTCAAAAAGAACTGAACATGCGGCAGTGAATGTGGATTGAATTTCTGAAGGATTATGACTGTGAGATTCAGTACGAGCCGGGTAAGGCCAATGTAGTCGCTGATGCACTAAGTCGACAACCGAGTGTCTTGGCAAGGATATAGGTTAAGCAAATGGAGATGTTGGACTGTCTAATGCACTATGACATCTAACGATATGTTCAAGAAAAGAGAATGATTTTAGCATACCTTCAAGTCCAGCCGAGGTGATAAATGAGGTTAAGGAAGGGCAGGTGAATGATCCCTTTCTTGTGAATATCATGAGTGATCTGAACAGAGATTCCCAAAGTGATTTTTATGTTAGGCCGGATGGAGCATTGAGGTTTAGGGATCGATTATGTGTGACAGACGACAAGGAATTGAAAGAGAAAATTTTGAAGGAAGCCCATCGATCACGATATATAATCCATCCAGGAGTCAATAAGATATACCAGGACTTAAAGAAAACGTTCTGGTGGAGGAATATGAAGAGGGACATCACAGCTTATGTAGAGAAATGTCTTGTGTGCCAACAAGTGAAAGCGGAAAGGAGAAAGCCATTTGAGTTGCTACAACCGATGCCGCTTCCAGGTTAAAAATGGGAGGATATTGCCATGGATTTCGTGACCAGTCTACCAAGGACACTAAGAAAATATAATGCTATTTGGGTTATAGTTGACCAGCTGACAAAGTCAGCCCATTTCCTAGCAATCTGGACGACTTACTCCCATGATAAACTGGCCCAACTGTATGTGAGCGAAGTCATCAGGCTTCATGGTGTGCCTGCCTCTATTGTATCTGATAGGGACCCTCGCTTTGTTTCGAGATTTTGGAAGAGTTTGCATAAGGAATTGGGAACGGAGTTAAAATTCAGTACCGCTTATCATCCGCAAACTGACAGCCAGTCAGAACAGATGATTCAGATCCTTGAGGACATGTTAAGAGCCTCGATCTTGAAAATGAAAGGGACTTGGGATAATTTCTTGGCTTTGGCAAAATTCACATATAATAGCAGTTATCAGGCCGGCATAGGCATTACTCCTTTTGAAGCGTTGTATGGAAGGAGATGTAGATCACCGATCCACTCAGAGGAGACCGAAGATAAAAGAATTTTGGGCCCAAAAATTATTAAAAAGACGACAGAAAAGATAAAATTAGTACGTGAGAATTTAAGGGTTACCTGGAGCAAACAAAAGAGCTATGCAGATCAGAGGAGATCTACTAAAAGTTTGACGTAGGCGACTTTGTCTTCCTAAAAGTGTCACCATCTAAAGGGACATCAAGATTCGGGGTAAAAGGAAAGCTGAAGTCACGATTTATTAGCCCCTTCAAGGTTTCAGAAAGGATCGGAGAGGTGGCCTACAGACTGGCACTACCACCAAGCTTGGCGGAAGTACATGACATGTTTCATGTACCAATGCTTAAGAAATATGTCCATGATCCTACACATGTGATTGAGTTCGAGCCTTTGACAATTGACAAGGACTTATCCTATGTAGAGGAACCGATGCAGATTTTGGATCGAAAGGAACAAAGGCTACGTACAAAATCAATCTCTTTGATAAAGGTACTCTGGAAGAATCACTCGCCTGAAGAAGTAACTTGGGAACAAGAGGAAGAGATTCAGAACAAGTATCCCCACTTGTTTTCTTGAGGTTATTAACTTCATTAAAAATTTTGAGGACGAAATTTCTATAAGTAGGGAAGAATTGTAATGTACCAAATTTTTGGGATCTCCTGTCATCGAAAATATAAGGACTAAATTTTTTTGTGTCAAGAGAATAGCAAAAAGGTGAAGGAAAATATGATCCGGTCAATGCCTGTTGACTGGAGAATGGGAAGGGAAAATGTAACCGGTCAACGCTAGTTGATCGGAAACGTGAAGGGAAGTGTTGATCGAAAACGTGAAGGGAAAGCTCATTCGGTCAACGTCAGTTGACCGGAAGGAAAGAAGGAGGCCGGAAGTGCTGAGATGAGAGAAAAGCATGAAGGCCAGCCAAGTTCAATAAGCGCAAGTTTCTGGAAGCCTTAATCTCCGGAAAACAAGTAGAAACAGTGAATTCCAGAGACGTTTGGAGACTAAAGTTTCCGGAGACCTTTGGACAATCTCCGGAGACGCTGAAATTTGGAGGGTGAAGTTTCCAGAGACCTTGATCTTTGGAGACGTTGTTATTAAAGGTTAAAAATCCGAAGACCTTAATCTCCAGAGACAGTAAAGGGAGAGACTTCCAGTGACAATTAAAGAGTTTTCCAGAGACTATTTCCAGAGGCCATTGAGTAGTCTTCTGAGACGGTTTTCCGGAGAAGATCGATCAATTCTTCCGGAGATGATTAATGAGTGCTTTCCGGAGACCATTAAGGAAGCTTCTGAAAACGGTGAACGCAAATTCCGAAGACGATTTTGTGAATTCAGGAAATGAGAATTGGAGACAATTCTTCCAGCGACCACGATTCCGTAGGCCTTGTTTCCGGAGACCATTGAGGAGCTTCCGGGGACCTTAGACATAATACATTAGATAATAATTTCAGAGACAATTTCGAAGAGAACTAAGAGACGATTTTCGAAGAACATTTGGGAATGTTTCCGGAGACCTTAGACAATGACTTCCAGAGACAATTTCCAGAAGAAAATTGAAGAGTTTTTCGGAGACAATACCGGAGACGCTGAACGCTATTCTGGAGGCAATATGTAATGAAAAAAGGGAAAATCAAACCGGCCAACGCTAGTTGATCGGAAAACGTAAAAGGAGAAAATTTTCGAAGAGAATGAAAGTCTTCCGGAGACCTTTTCTGAAGACCATTTTCGGAGACCTTTTCCGAAGGCCATTTAGACGGCTTCCGAGGACGTTAAACAATAGAAGAAGGGGAAAATTGATCCGATCAACGCTAGTTGACCGAAAAATGTGAAGAGAGGCCAAGGAAGAGTTGACCGCCCGATTGATTGGTGATGACTAATTAAGGTCTGGATGACCATGCCTGAGTAGGTAACTGACTTTCAACCACTCCAGAGTGGTTGACCTGCTCTACCTATTACCGTCAGACTAAAGGCCCATAAATAAGAACTAGAGAGTGTAAGGAAAAATGGCTAGGAAGAGACTCTCGATCGAGTCTCTTAGTAAAGGAACCCAAAATTCCAGGATGGAGTAAAGAGATTCAGGCAAGTATACTCACCCTTTTTAAGTTCATGTTTGTAATGCAAGTATACCCTGATTCTGATGAATTTATGTTAAAGTTTTGTTGAGTTTCCACTTGAAGCATGCCATGAACTTTACTTTAATCATCTGAATTGAGGAAGAATTTCTGTTAACCGCATGTTTAAAAGAAGCCCTGTTACTTCATAATGTCTGATTATTTTATGCACGAAGTATGGTTATTTGTCGATCTGCATAAACTTTGATATTTGCATGTTTTAGGAAGTCCGTCTATTGCACATTTAAAAAGATCTCCGGCTTATAATAAAGCGACCTCTGGCTTTATAATAAAAGACTTTCGGCTTCTAATAAATGACCTCCGGCCTTTTGATAAAAAGATCTCTGACTTTTTGATAGAAAGACCTCCTGCATTTTGATGAAAATGATCTTCGGCTTTAAGACATTATAAAAGGACTTCGGTTATTTGAAGTTAAAGATGAAACATATATGAATATGGAAAAATGTATGTAATCCGGATAGCAAGTGGAACTCTATAACTTCCGACTTTTGAATTATGATAGATGGCCATCGAAAGATATGAACTAAGAACCGAATTTTCATTAAACTTGCTGTTAAAATTGGATGAAGGATATTGGAGTGACACTCGAGGACTACCCCTGGGCCACGGAAAAATTTCTAGTGGCACAAGGCTTATGGACTACGACCCCGTATGCCGGATAAAAGACATTACCGCCCGCCTCTTGGAGTATAATAAGAGGATACGGCCTTAGGTTGTGGGGTAGCACACAACCCTTCTTCGATATTGTCCGCTTCCGTCCGGTCCCTAAAGATGATATTTCGTACAGTTTTATAAATTTTCTGAAAACAAGATAATAAAAATAAGAACAAAGATTCATAAACTTAAGAAGAAATGATATGGTGATTTTCGTATGCTAAGTTTATGTTACTTTGATTCGATGATATGTATGTTAATGTTTTTTGCATATGGGTGCCTTGTTGGGCTTTGTAACTCACTCTTACTGTTTTTCAGATGATGAGAAGCTTATGGAGGATAAAATTGAATAGAGTCATGTGGTGTAGCTAGACGGCATAGCTGGCCGGAGCTGATCAGCGATGGAGTGAAGGAATTGATGTGTTTTCTTTTGATATTTTGGGAAGGACTTGTAAAACATTTTCGCTGTAAAAGAATTAATGGATGTTAGTATATTTCTGTAATTTTAATATGGGAAAATGAAGTTGGCTTTCCTAGTAGCATCTCATTTCATGTCAAGGTCCTCATGTCTGACCAACCTTAATGTTGGCCGGTCAGGTATAAGGTTAAACTTTGATGGCCAACTTAAGGAGTTCGGCCTTAAACGATCCTGTGTACGCAATGTAAAGTATATATAAAGGAAAAGAAAAATTTTTATATCCACCTAGTTAGTATTTTTACCGTATATGTTGTAAATGTTAGGCTTGACGGCAGCCGTATATGGTGGAATACGTCTGGGGCTGTCACATTCACGAGCCCCAGGCGTCGACATTGGTTGGTCCCTAAGTTCAATTGTTGTTCTCTAGTGTTCGATATTGGAAATGTTGTTTACTTTTTGACAGATTGTAATTGGATGATGTCTCTCTTATGAACTTTTAGAGCAAGATTTATTGCTACCGAGGAGTGGGATTTTGCTATGAGAGTGAGGTTGTGTAGTTCTTAGATATCTCTGATACTCATGTAAATGATGGTTTAGAGAATTTCTAGCGAGGCTCCACTTCTATGCCATGACGAGTATTCTGATCATTCACCTTCTGTCAATTTATAGCATTTTGCTACATCACTTTCTATTACATTGCTTAATTCTTAAGAAAACCTCATTTTTATTATGTACTTATAGCTTTTACATTCCTTTTTTTAAGTCATCATTTGGACATTCCAACTAAGCTATCAAGTTATTATTGCCCGAATATTCTAAATTTTTATGGGAGAATTGTGCAACTACATTAGTTCGGCTTGATGTGGATGTAGCTTCTACTTATTGATGTTCATTAGCTAGATGTGTGAATGAGGTTGCACTGCACATATTAGACATTTGACTTTCTACGGGCTTGGATCGATTCAAGTCTTGAGCTCTTTGAGCTTTGAAGTGTTATTGGTTTGCAACCATCTTTGCACATTTGACTTCAAATCGCCACATGAGTATTAGATTGATCAGATTCTAATCCCTTGACCATCTTGGTTGAATGAGCATGGCCTATAGTGAGCACTGTTGCTGCATAAGCACTTTGTGCATCCTTGAGATTTAATAACTAAGTAGCTATTGTTGTAGCCATGTGATCACTATGGATCTAGATTCACTAATTGTTTTTTGTTTCCAATACCAGTATCGGGCTCCTGAGTCTCAAGCCCTATCTCTTGAGTGTTGCAGCACTCGTGTGCCATATTGTTTAGCCACAATCCTTGATGTGCACCAGACTAGTGCTCGAGTACCAATTTAGTATAAATATGAAGTCTGACTAATTTTTTGTCATTTTTTTAACAGAATTTGAATGGAAAGAGAGAAGAAAAAGAGGAGAAGAGAGAGAAAAGAAACTCAATTCAAGTGAATCAAAGTTAGAACTTTGATAATTTAGAGTTAAAGCAAGTGTATTCTAAACTATCATTTTATTCTTACTATTTTTTCTTAATTTTCTAAATATTTCTTATTTTAAATACTTATATATGGCACGATTTCATTGCTAAAATATTTATATTTAACATGCATGTAAAATTCTCCTCAATCTTTTGTAAAAATACATGAAATTCATGTCTATGCTCGTGTATTTTGCATCACTTAGCTAATTTTTGTAATATACCTTCATGTATGCCTTGAATTTATAATATAATAATCTCTCATGTTTGATTTTCATTTATGAAGTTCTTGCATGTTTAAATTTGTAGTAAATATACATTGGATGTTTTGGAAACTTATAAAATTACTCTGCATGTCAATTAATGTTGCTAATTTTCTATAGTAAAATTTTAGCATTGATCAGTTTGGTTTTCTCTGCAACATTTAGTATAGTTAGTTTTACATGTTTGTAAAATCTCATGATGCAGCTCATATATGTTCTGAAATTACACATGTAAATTTTTGTAGAATTTTATGCATTGCATGAAGATTTATTGAAAGGAATTTTGTGGGAATTTCTACAATATGTTAAGAAATATTTTCTTCAGAATGAAAAAATTAAGAAATATGAAAAAAGTATAGAGTTTTTATAAATATATGCATTAGAGTATGGTATTTTTTTAACAGGTAGTATGTTATGGCATACCTTAGTATATTAAGTGGTAATCGAGGTTTAAACATATTATTCATAGGTGAAAGCAGCGTTTGGCTCCGTCCATAGGGTTATATGTATGATGTCTTATCTACGGTGCTGAACAATAATATATAACCTTTTGTTGTGTGAAAATAAATATAACATAGATTTTAATTATCCGCCCATTTAGTTTGTGAGACCCTATTGGCATTTAGTTCTTGTGATGGAACCTTATTTTTTTTCTCCGTCAGAGACCATCCGAAACTGAAACCCAAGATTTTAGACTCTTAGGTAAAACAGTTTGAACTGGTCATGCCACACAAAATAGATTTATCAAAAGCATAAATAATGCAACTACAGAATTGCCAAATGCCATATAATATTCATGGTTCCAATTCTTTTAGCATTCCAAGTCATTGAACCAGTATTCATACAGAGATGCCATTCTAAAATCTAATTACAATCAAAAGATAATGTCGGAAGTAGATATACTCCAAAAGATACATAAGCGGAAGCATAGACATTCTCATGCATGTTATTCAAAGATAATTACATTTAAGGCTATCAAACTCCTCCAAAAATCTTTGACAGACTCTCCGAATCCAAGATTCCTTCCTGCTAAGCTTGATCTAGTTTTGCTCGTCTGGTATTAATTCTACAGTCTCATTTGAAACAATTATAAAAGAATGAGCCGAAACCCAGTAAAGTACTAAAAATATGAAATAAACATGGAAATTTCAAGATTCATGATCAATGCCAATTTCCAAAGTACGTAATATAACTGCTTAGTGTTAGTTTTCAAAACATATAACTTTACTGTCTCATATAAATTTTCGGAGTCCAAAATTTAGTGTCAAAGTCCGAAGTTCATGGCTCATGTCAAAATCCAAAGTTCTCAAGTTTATATCATTTTTACTGGTCTTTATTATCTAAAAGGACTTAGGCTGATAGACCCTACCAACCAAGGGGGAGAATAATCGGGAACAGATTGTGTTCACTCCACACAATCAAATGCCTCTATTCAAAATTCATATTCATATCCTTTCCATGTGATAGGTTGTGTTCATTCCACACAATCAAAGGCCTCTGTTCGATATTCAATTTTTACCCTTTAATTACGTCCCGAGGAGAAACGGACCATGTATTACTCTATGGACGAAGCTATTTTCGATTACTACCGTAATGTTTTAAGGCATACCGGAGAACATTATCTGACTGTGTAATAGTGCTTGGTCCGATCTTATTCGTTCATAGTTCATACTGGTTCCATCGTGTCTTAAGGCCGATTCACAATTTATATGCTCCATTTTCTGCATAGATACAAAGGGCCTTCCTATTTTGATATCATGTCTCAATGCCGATTCATAATTCATATGTTCTATTTTTCGGACAGATTTAAAGGGCCTTCACATTTTGTTATTCCAGTTTCATGCCAAATTTTCATGCGAAGCAAATTTGAATATGGTTTGAATAGAATCATGGGCTAACATGAAATCAAAATCAGAGTTTCATTCATGTAGAACAATCCAACCGTACATGAAATTAAGGTTACGAATCAAAATCATATTATTCATACATTCCTCGCAACTAACATATAGAGATATTTAAAAGCAGTAATTATAGAAAATAAGTCTAAAGTACTCTTGTATTAAAACATTCTAAAAGTCTGATCTTAAAATTGAATAGTACACTTGCCTGATTTCCAAACTATCCACTCCAACTGGCCTAAAGCTCCCTCTTTCTCTTCACCTCTTACTTTTTCTTTCTTTTACAAATTTTCTAATTCCTTTTTCAAACTTAGAGTTTAGTATATATAGATGATGGGTTAAGTGAGAGCAAGTGGGGTATGTTACCTATTTGGTACTTTCTTCTAGAAGGTCAATGAGTGGGTAAGGGTAGCTTACTTAATTTGATTAGATTGGAGTAGTTAGATCTAATTTGGCTAAATAACAAAGTTGGCATTTATCGTCTTCAGTTTACTCCGATCATTAGCAAGTTTAGTTAAAGTATTTTACTCCGATTTTCAACACCCTTAATTTATTTTAGTCAATATTTCTAAATCTAGTCAACAATTGATCACTAATTCCGACCGGCGATCATTTCCTTCTTACTCAAACCAGCCAACATTTAACTCCATCTAAATTGGCCTCAATATGCTTTCATGGTCACTCCGGTTTTAATGAAGTCACAAGGCCACCCCGGCCTCATGCTACTCTCAAATCACTTGGAGGCCATTCCGGCCTTTAAGAGGGCTCAAGCCACTCTGGCTCTTAAGCCACCTCACATGCTACTCCGGCCTCTAAGAGGGCTCAAGCCACTCTAGCCTCTTACACATACATATAAAGCACAAAGCACTTTGGTCCTTAAGCCACCTCTCATGCCACTCCAACCTCCAACAGGGCTCAAGCCACTCCGTCCAAGAAGTGGTTACAAGCTACTCCTCAAGTCACTCCGGCATTCAAGTGGCACCATTCACTCTGGCCTCCACAATTCACTCCGGCTTCCAAGGGACACAAAGCCACTTCGGCCTCTTGCCACTCATAAGCCCACAAATCACTTTGACTTTCATGATTTTTCATGGCCATTCTGGCCATCATAAGGCCACAAGTTACTCCGGCCTTGGCACTACATTACCATATACTTTCTAGCCCTTATGTTTTTGGGATTGGGATCTCAATGTTCCTAAGAAAATTCATAATTGATTATGAATTTATACGACATTTTGACTAAGTATTGTAAAGATAAAATCTAAAATTTATGTACAATTGCTATAAAAATTCATGTTATTACATTTGATCTGATTTACAGTTCTTCCTATATGATTTTAAATGTAAATTATGTATATTTAATTGTAAAATATATTTTTTATTGAGTTTTTTGCTCACTCCTTACTTTTATTTTATCAATTCCTTTCAGATAAGAGGCTCGGATACTTACAGGATGATCAAGATTGAAGGATGAGCCGTTCAAAGAATTTAGAATCTGAATTATTAATGTTTAATATTGTAAATTTAGTCTTAAACAACAATTTAATATGTCTATGATAATCAGAAATAGTTTGTAATCTAATGAGATGAATGTTGGTTTAATTAGTATCAAGTGGATGTGGTTTATAAATCTTAGGATGTCGATCGTCCAATTTTATGATAGTAGTGGAAATTTTCGTTCAATTTTTTGTTTACTCTGATTATGTTATGATAGAGACAAGATTCATGTAAAATCCGGTGTTATAATTTACATTGTAATATTTTAATTGGTCGGTCATTGTATCGATGTGAGGTTCACGTCCACGATTAAAGGAACGGTTAATTAGATTGTTAATTGAATTATTAATAATATTGGACATTAGTTAATGACGGGATTAATATTTGAGACAAAATAGTTAAAGTGGTATCAAAAAAGTCGTAAGGAGGATGCTTTACTTTGGTTTGAGGATCTAATCTAATTAATTATTTTGTGATAGATTGATAGATGCCAGGACAAGGAGGTAATGTTGAACCCAACTCTTGCCCCAATCAAGAGGAAGAGTGCTTGAATATAATGGCTAGGATTGCAGATGTGATGGAATCCATGACTCGAGGATCTCATAATTTTGAGCCAACGACGACAAACCTAGTAATAATGGCTTATGATCACTTCACGAGTAAAAGGGTGCTAAAATTTATGGGTGACCTAAATCCCACTAAGGTTAAGATTTAGATCTAAAGGATTGAAAAAGTTTTCATCGTTATACAACGTTCGGAGGAAGATTAGGTCATGTTCGCCTCCTACAAGCTAGAGGGAGAGGTGAACCATTGGTGATCTGTAAAGAAGAGAGCCATGGGGTTAGAGAATGAAGAAATCTCTTGGGACATATTCGTGGAGGCTTTTATGGACAAGTACTTTTCGATAAGTTTAAGGGAGCAAAAGGAAGATGAATTTGCCTGTTTGCGAAAAGGGAACTAAACTATGGCAGAATAAGACACCAAATTTATAGAGTTATCTCACTATACCCCTCATATGGTCCATGATAAGGCGAGGAAAGTAAGGGATTTCTGCAAAGCTTGGATAACACAATCCAAAAATAATTGGTAATGTTGAAGCTGAGGACTTATGGAGATGTGTTGGACCGAACTCTTTTATTTGAATAAGAGTTGGAAAGAGAAAAGTTCTTTGAGAAGAAGACTGCTAGCTATAGAGGCCAAAGTTTGGGTCAAAGTTCAAGATTGAGAGAATCTCACAAAAGATCAAACTAGTAGAAAAAGGGAAGAAAAGAGCTGAAATCCAGGGTGTACTGGGCCCTTAACAAACAATGTCCTTGTGCCCACATTGTGGAAAGTCCCATGATGGAAGGCCCTGCTACAAAGTTTTAGGAGCCTGCTTTAATTGTGGTTAACCCGATCATATGATTAAAATTACCCTCATCCCTTGAGGCAAACGATGAGGAAGCCAAGTGCTTTAGGAAGAGTTTTCGCGGTGACAACCCAATATGCAGATGCATCACTTACAATGGTGGAAGGTAAGTTTGTCCGTTATTTGATGTCACGCCCAAGAATTATGGATTTTGTATTAATAGTGTCTCCACCTATGGGATCATCTTTAGTCACGGATATTATATACCTTAGGTGTGTTATTTGTGTGACGTCCCACGTCCGCATTTCCTTATTAGTCATTAATATTGTTATAATTTATATTCCCATAGCATCATAGGATCCAAAAGTATAACCACATCCTTTGCGGCTTTGACATCAGTCCACAAAATACTGACGTCAGTGTCCAAAGTAAGGAGAGATGCCACTAAACCAAATGTATATATAATATGCGAAAGCAAAAAGCCTTAGGATTACATTGATCAAAAAATTCTACTAATGATCATACAACATTTTCTTTGAGCTACATTTACATAGACCACAAAATAAACCAAAATGCATAACATAAGAAAACATCAAAAACATAGGTCCACATTCTGCTGCACTACTCTTGCTCATCTAGCATAAACACAGGTGACTCATCTGAAGGGTCAGTAAAACAGTAAAGAATGAGCCAAGAGCTCAGCAAGTCATAATATTGAAGGACATGCAATTTTTACATTAAACATATTTAATTGGAATATATATAATATCAAGGAATAGGAACATGAGCATGGAACATAAACAAGCAATTCTGTAGCAATCTTTCTTATCTTTTCCTTAAAAACATGTTAATTTTATTTATTTTTATAGATCAGTGCTAATAGACCTTATCAACTAACGGAACAACCAACCAAGGAACGGATTATGATAACCCACACAATCGAAGGGCTTCCCTCATACTACCCCCAAGGTGGGTGTCCTTAACTATTATACTCAGTAGATGGGGCCACGCTACCACCCTATACTCCGTGGTCCAGAACACTTCCTCAATTACCACTACAATATCTTAATACATGTTAGGAAATATTACCTGCTGAAATATATATATTCCTTGGTCCAGTTTCTTAATCCTTCTTAAAGCATCGTGAGAAAGCCCTTCACTTTTCCTTTCAAAAATTTCTCAACTTTTGGTGAAATATTCTTATCACATAACATCATGTGGCTTTCTTCCATAATTCCGTAAGTATTGAAATTAGCAGTATCGTAGTCTACTACTATTTAATTCTTTTGACATATTTATCCATTCATTCTTTTTCAATAACTCATGTTGAAAATAGGAAAAACCACATATGCTTAAAACTTTCCGTTTAATGTTTAAGCAAGCCAAAAAAGAAAGGTTGGTTTGAGGATCCATCTAAGTCCGGCTTAATTACCCACCAAGGGCCGGTTCTATGGATTATTCATTGGCCGTTTTATTGGGTTTTTGGGGCTGGTTTCAATGACCATACTTAAAGGCTAGTCCAATTTCCTAAATTTTTGGCCGGTTCGGTTAGCCTCTCATGGTTGATTCGGGTGGCTCTTATAAAGCCAATTCGGTTGGCTATTTCATTTTCGTAGGGCCGGTTCAATGGGTACGGCCCACTGGTGCAATTTCAGCACCTCCAATGTGCTACTTCGGGTTAAGCCCAATTTGGGGCCGGTTCAGACCGGTTTCAGGGTTTACGTTTAGGGTGGATACTCCTAACATAATTGAGAGTATCTAGGTTAGTCCATAGTAATTTTGGTGGCTAGTTCATGGCCGGTTCAAGTCAATCTTTAGGCTGTCTGTTGCTTCTGCATCAGCAAAAGTGCTCAAGTCTGATTAAGGCCAAACTTGTGGCCGAGTATGGTCCAAGGCCAATTTTTTTTACGGCCATTATTTTTAACATAAACTAGGGTATCTTAACTAATTTGGGAATTAATTTCATGGCTGAATCATTTCTGGTTTAATGACAAGCATTTCCTAATTCTGGGCACAGCCCAGCAGAGGTATTGCTTCTGGTTCTGTCAAATTGGTGGCTAGTTCAGAGGCAACTTGGCCCAAGGCCATTCCTATTTAAGCATGAATGTCTTGGTGAGATTTTGGCACCGATTTCCTAATTTTTTGTAAGGGTCAGCTTCAGTAACTGGTTTCTGATGTTGATAGCTGGAACCAACGCTGTTAATCCTTCTAAAATTTTTACCTCATGTAAAATCATGAATTTCTTAAGTATTGGAACAACAGTACTTTAATAAGAGATCAATAAATTGCAACAAGGAAGAAGGGAAAGATGACTTGCCCGAATTTACGCTTAAATTTCCCCAAATTGCTGGTTTCGGCCTCCCCAAATAGCTCCTTGCTCCCTCTCTATTTTTCCTCACTTCACTCTTCTTTCATTCTTACCTCACTTCAAGCTCTACTTATAGGATAAATTGGTGGAGCGGAGTTGTCCTTAATCAAGTTGAAATTTTGCTAAGTGTCCAGGGAGATTGGTTGATTCATTTCTTCTCTTATTCCCTCATCTGTCGTGTGTAATCTCTTACTGCAAACCTCATCACTTATCCAGATTTCTACTGCATTTTTTTATCCTTAATCTTGCTGGGATGGGTGGCTATAAAGCTGAAGCTGAATTCCTCTTCTCTCCACTGCAATTGAGTTACCTTGCAAGGTCAAAAATGGCTACTGGTTTTCTCCTTCTTTAATCTCATTTTCAAGTTATTGATTTTCTTCTTCTGCTGCTGTGGCGGTAGGGCCTTGTTCGACTAAGTGAGGGGCTGATAAAATCATTAGTTATTACGTGCATTAGGAGTGCTTGACTTGGTGATTCAACTGATTAAAAATCAGCTTTGGTGTTTTCCCCATTTGATCGGCTGGACTTAGCTCAAATTTTAAGAATTCAGCTTACTTCCTCCTATTTGGCGGCTTTGATAATAGGGTGAATTTGGCTTAGTTTAAATTAATTAATTTGGCTCGTTTCCACCCCTCTGAGTTGCTAATTCAATTGCTCAGTGGTTGATCACACCGGTCTATTAAAGTTGCCGTGCGGTTAGGCGCCTCTCCAAGTGTGGCGATCCCTGCGTAATCCTGATCAAACATGGTTAAATTAATTTTTAACATATCATTAATCAATTTCTAATAGGTCCATAGATATTAATTATATCGTTACGGCGTCCCGGGGTGAGTTTCTGGCTTCTGGGATTTATCATAGTTGATATGATTTTTACTGTAAGCAAATTCAATTTATACAGCCTTGTCGTGATTCAGGAAAATTTCCAAGCCCATTTCATATGATTTTCAAGGCCGGAAGATCTTGGACCTTACAACTCTTCTCCTTATAGAATTTCGTCCTCAAAATTTAAGTACAATTCATACCTTAGTTTAGAAAAAGGTGGGAATACTTGTTTCGTATTTTGTATTCTCGCTCCCACGTGGCTTTTTCCATAGAATGATTTCTTCATATAGCTTTCACTAGTGGGATTATTTTCGTTCGGAGTATTGTTCTCTCCGATCCAGAATTTGTATAGGCACTTCAATATAAGAAAAGTCTTCATCACTCGCCAAAGGCCCGTATTCAATAACATGGGCTGGATCGTGAATATATTTGTGGTTCATCGAGACATGAAATACATTGTGTATCTCTCCCAGATTTGGCGGTAGTTCTAATCGATAGGCCACTTCTCCCACTTTTTCTAATATTTTAAAGGGGCCTATAAATCGAGGTTCAATTTCCTCCGCATTCCAAATCTGGATATTCGCTTGGATGGTGGTACTTTTAGAAATATGGGATCTCTAATCTCGAACTTTAACTCCAACCTCCTCTGATCAGTGTAGCTCTTTTGCCTGCTTTGAGCTACTTTCAGCTTCTCGTAGATCATTATGATCTTCTCTATAGTTTCTCTAATGATGTCTCGCCCCATGAGTCTCCTGTCTCCAGTTGCTTCCCAATGAATTAGGGATCGACATTTCCTCCCATATAATGTCTCGAAGGGGGCCATCCCAATACTGGCCTGGTGGCTATTGTTATTTGCGAACTCGGCCAATGCTAGATGATTATTCAAATTTCCTTCCATTTCTAGCACTTTGGCTCTTAGCATATCTTCCAAAATCTAGATGGTTCTTTTTGATTGTCCATCCATCTGGAGATGATACACTGTGCTAAATCTTAGCTCTTTTTCCAGCTCCCGATGAGACTTTTTTAAAATTTTGAGACAAATCTTGGGTCTCAATTGGATATGATGGAAGCTGGTACTCCATGTAGCTTCACAATTTCATCAATGTACGACCGGGCCAGTCAATTTCTTGGATAAGTTGTCCAGATAGGCAAGAAATGTGCTGACTTAGTGAGATGGTTAATGATCACCCATATGGCATCACGGTTCCTCGGAGTTCTCGGTAAGCCCATAACAAAGTCCATCGTGATGTCTTCCCATTTTTAGCTTGTGACGGAACCTCATTTTTTTTTTGCTCAGTCAGAGACCATCCAAAACAGACACCCAAGATTTCAGCTCTTAGGCAATTCAATCCAGATTGGCAATGCCACACAAAGTAAATTGTCAATAGCATAAATAATACAATCACAGGATCGCCAAAATGCCATATGACAATAAAGGCTCCAACTCTTTTAACATTCCATTTTGTTGGGTCAAAATTCGTACAAAGATGCCATTCTAATCTTGATTTAAACCAAAAGATAATGGCAGAAGCAGATGTATTCCAAAAGGTACAAAAGTGGAAGCATCGACATTCTCATACATGCTATTTAACCATAATTTCTTTTAAAGATACCGAAATTCTTCAAAAATAATCTTCAACCGGCTCTCTAGATCTTAGATCCCTTCTGGCTAAGTTTGATCTAGATTTGCTCGTCCGGTTTTAATTCTACAATCTTATCTGAAAAATTATGAAAGAAAGAGCCGAAACCCAGCAAGGTACTAAAAACATGTAATAAAACAATGTCATGGAAATTCAAAGATTCATAATCAATGCCAATTTTTCCCGAGAACATAATATAACTATTCAGTGCTAATTTTTGAAGTGTATAACTTTACTGTCTCATGTAAATTTCCAAAGTCCAAAAGTCAGTGTCAAGTCCGAAGTTCATGGCTCATGTCAAAATTCAAAGTTTTCCAATTCATATCTTTATCATCCAAAGGACCTAGGCTAGTAGACCCTGCCAACCAAGGGGGAGAGTAATCGGGAACAGATTGTGTTTTATTAACTTCACACAATCAAAGGCCAAAATTCAAATTCATATTCATGTCCTCTCCATAGGATAGCTTGTGTTCTATTTACTCCACACAATCACAGGCCAAAATTCAAATTCATAGTCTATCCTCTCATTACGTCTTGAGGAGGGGCGGATCACGTATCACTCCATGGATGGAGCTATTCCCGATTACTACCTTAACGTTATAAGGTATGCCAAAGAACCTTATCTGACTGTGTAACAGTGCTAGGTCCGATCTTATTCGTTCATAGTTCATCATGTTTTAAGGCCGATTCACAATTTACATGTTCCATTTTCCGGACATATACAAAGGTCCTTCTTATTTGGACATCCTGTCCCAAGTACGATTCATGATTCATATGTTCCAATTTCCAGACAGATGCAAAAGGCCTTCTTATTTGTTATTCCAGTTTCATGCCAATTTTTCATGCAAGCAAATCCGAACATGAATTGAACAGAAGGCATGGATCAAACATGAAGTCAAAATCAGAATTTTATTCATGTAAAGCAGTCCGACCATACATTAAGCTTAAAGCATGAAATCAAAATTACGAACAAAATTCATATTATTCATGCATTCCTCGCAGTTAACATACAGAAATATCTAAAAGTAATAATTATAGAAAATAAGTCTGAAGTATTCTTGCATTGAAATGTTTCTAAAGGCCTTAACTTAAAATCGAAAGGTATACTTGCATTAAAACGAAGAGTACACTTGCCTGATTTCCAAACTGTCTACTCCAACTGGCCTAAGGCTCTGTCTTCCTCTTCGCCTTTCCTTTTTACAGATTTTTCTCCCTCCTTTTTCAGACTAGGAGTTTAGTGTATATATAGATGAGGGGTTAGATGGGAGCAAGTGATGTACGTTACCTACTTGGTACTTTCTTCTAGAAGGTCAACAGATCTTTACTCATCACATGTCACTCCATCCTTTCACATTTCTTCAAGGAGTCTGGCCTTCAAGAGGGCTCAAATCACTACGGCCAAGAGGTGGTTGCAAGCCACGCCGTCCTCTTATTCTCACACAGGGCACTCTGGCCTTCAAGATGACTCAAACCACTCTAGCCAAGAACTGGTTACAAGCCACTTCTCAAGGTCATTCCTACCTCAAGGCACAAAGCCACCCCAACTTTCCAAGGGCACACAATACATCACTCCATATTTTAAGCCTCTCACAAATCACTCCGGATTTCTCAAGCTACCTTACCCTGTACCTTCTAACCCTTCACCTACTTCGGCCATCACCTTATCATTATCAACTTCGGCCTCCATCACACACCACATCAACTTCGGCCTTCATCACACATACCATCAACTTTGGCCTTTACATCAACTTCCTCCTTCAACATTCAACTTCGACCTCCATCACTCATGCCATCAACTTCGGCCTTCATCACACATGCCATCAACTTCGGCCTTCACATCAGCTTCCTCCTTCAACATTCAACTTCGGCCTCCATCACACACCACATCAACTTCGGCCTTCATCACACATGCCATCAACTTCCTCCTTCAACATTCAACTTCGGCCTCCATCACACACCACATCAACTTTGGCCTTCAAGTGGTTTATGGCCACTCCGGCCTTTAAGAGCTCACAAGGCCTAATTATCATGTTGTTTTTGGGTTTGAGATCTCACAATTCTCCCCTACTTAAAGAAATTTCGTCCTTGAAATTTAGATGGAGTTACAAACCTTAATCGAATAAGTATGGATATTTGTCCCAGATTTCTTCTTCTCACTCCCAAGTTGCTTTTTCGAGTGAGTGATTCTTCCAAAGCAGCTTCACCAAGAGGATCGTCTTGGTACATAATCTTTGCTCCTTCCGGTCTAGAATCTACAGTGGCTCCTCAATGTAGGATAGATATTTGTCAATTTTCAAGGGCTTGAATTTAATCACATGTGTGGGATCATGAACATACTTCCTGAGTATGGATATGTGGAACACGTCATGTACTTCTGTTAGATGTGGTGGCAGTACCAATCTATAAGTTTCTTCTCCAATCCTTTCTAAAATTTCAAATGGGCCAATGAATCGGGGTTTCAGCTTTCCTTTAAGCCCAAATCTGGTTATCCCTTTTGATGGTGACACTTTCAAGAACACATAGTCACCCACCTCAATTTAAATCCAGTCTGGAATCTCAATTTAAATCTCCCACAATATCTACTTAAAAGGGATTATTCATCTGCTCTTCTTTGATAAACTTCAGAATTTATTGCTAAACTTGAAAATACGACAAGATCATTTAGCTGCCTTGAGCATACTGTTTGATGTCGCACTGCTTCATACATTCCAGTATCTACATCTCTTTGATCTCTAAGTTTACCACAAGCAACGTTTGGCGGCTTAGAGTATCTACCACCACATTGGCTTTTTCAGGTTGATACTAGATTTCGCAGGCATAATCTTTTAAGAAGTCCAACCATCTCCTTTGCCTCATGTTTAGCTCCTTTTGGGAGAATAAGTATTTCATACTCTTATGATTAGAGTATACAAGAGATTTCTCCCCGTATAAATAATGCCTCCATATCTTTAGTGCAAAGACCACTGCAGCTAAATCAAGGTCATGAGTTGGGTAATTCTTCTCATGGACATATAGTTGCCTTGACCCGAATGTGATGACCTTTTCAAGCTGCATTAATATGCATCCTAGGCCTGATCTTGAGGTATCACAATAAACATCATACAAGCCTGATCCTTCTGGAATCGTCAGGATCGGGGAAGAAGTCAATCGGTTCTTCAATTCCTAGAAGCTCTTTTGGCATTCCTCCATCCACACAAATTTTGTCTCCTTCTTCGTCAATTGAGTAAGCGGCATGGCGATCCTTGAAAAATTCTCAACAAATCTCCTGTAATACCCAGCCATGCCTAGAAAGCTTCGCACTTCAGTAACTGTGGTAGGGTGTTTCCGATTTACTACAACTTCAATCTTTTTCGGTCAACAGAGATACATTTTTTTTTATATAACATGTCCCAAGAATGTCGCTTCTTCTAGCCAAAATTTGTACTTTTTCAGCTTGGCATATAATTTCTTCTCCGGAAATATTTGAAGCACAATTCTCAAGTGTGCCTCGTGATCCTCACGGCTCCTTGAATAGATCAATATATGGTTGGAATACCCAATTTATCAGGTCCACAAAGGCTGTGGTGGCATTAGTCAATCCGAAGGGCATAATAAGAAATTCATAATGCCCATACCTTATTCGAAATGCGGTCTTCGGTATGTCCTCCTTTATCATCCTCAATTGATGATATCCGAACGAAGATCAATTTTTGAGAACACCTAAACTCCTTGAAATTGATCAAATAAATCATCAATCCTCGATAACGGGTATTTGTTTTTGATCGCGATCTTATTTAGCTTGTGGTAATCAGTGCATAATAGCATCGATTCGTCCTTCTTCTTTATGAACAATATGGGAGCACCCCAGAGGGAAACACTCGGTCAAATAAACCCCTTCTCTAGGAGTTCTTGTAATTTCTCCTTTAACTCCTTTAGTTCGGCCAAGGCCATCTAGTATGGCTCTTTTGAAATTGGCACCGATCCGGGAATCACTTCTATTTTGAACTCAATTTCGCGAGATGGTGGCAATCCCGGTATGTCATCTGAAAATACATCTTCAAACTCGTGGACTATTGGTATATCTCTAGCTGGCACTTCATGGTTCTCAACTGTGCCAGCCAACACTAGATAGGCTTGGCATCCATCTTGTAGAAAATGACGGGCGTGTAAGGCGGATATAAGAGTAGGCATCTCCTTTTGCAATACTCCTTGGAAATAGAAGGGTTCATGTTCAGGAATAGAAAAATGAACCCGCTTGTGAAAGAAATCCACATTAGCATGATAATTAGATAACCAATCTATACCCAAGATTACATCGAAGTCATGTATATCTAATAATATCAAGTCCACATTTAATCGTAAACCACCGAGCTGTACCTCACACCTCGAGTACATAATATCAGTCATGGTGGAAGATCTTGTCGGTGTCGGTATGACTAACACCCATTCCAGAATATGAGGTGGTGATAACAAATGATATACAAATTGCGGGGATACGAAAGAATGTGTAGAACTGGAATCCATAAGCACATGTGTAGAAGTACCGAAAATAGAAAGTGTACCTTTCACCACATGTGGAGTCGCCTCAGCATCCTTAGTCTCCACAGTAAATGCCTTGCTTGGTATGCTTGGCTTGTTTGTCAAAGGCCTCTTTGGCTTTGGACAGCCCTTGACCTTGTGACCAAATTGGCCACCATTGAAACATGCTCCAAATGCTTTATGGCAGGTCCCTGAATGTAGCTTCCCAAATTAAGGGAATGTGGGGATTGCCGTTTGCACTCGCGACACTTCTTGAGCTCCAGTGCTGCTTTTACCCTTGTCCATCACTTTCGCCTTCTTAGCAGCCCCTCCTCCTCCTATCGAATTCGGTATCCTCGGCTGAATGCCCTCTTCTTGAAATATTCTTCCCTCTCCAACTCCTTGAATTATGGTGCTCGGTCCAGCACTTCTTCATACGTTTGCAACTTTAACTTCACCAACTACTTCTTGGTATTGTCCTGGAGACCTTGCTGAAATTTTTGGACCTTTCGGGCCTCGTCATCGACCAAGTAGGGGGCATAATGGGACAATTCTATAAATTTGGTATCATATTCCACCATAGTTTGGTTCCCTTGGAGGAGTCAGGCAAACTCCTCTTCTTTTTGCTCTCGCAAGCTTGCCAGGAAATATTTATCGAAGAACACCTCCTTGAACATGTCCCAGGTGATCTCGCCTTTAGGGACACCCATCATTCTTATAACAGAACGGGTTTTTTTTTCTTAGAAACTTTCATCAAAACAGAAACAGAAATTAAAACCATAAATTTAAAACATGTAATTACTGCAAAATTTTCAGCAGAGTTTCCTCCATAATTGGATGGAAACCAAAAGTACAACCTGTATCAAATAACTTAAATCAAGCACACAACTACGCAGATATCATCATCTCATCCTACAACACACATACAATAGATCTCAGCCTACCATCTCATCCATGGCTCAAATTTAGTCCTATCCACTAGGTCAGAAATATAAAAGAGGACCTGTATAGAGTCCAAAAAATATATAGCGGAAGCAGCTATATACCTGCAGAAGCATAATTCCTACTTCATCACATACATACTATATACAATAAATCCATATACATAAATCAATATACAAAACCCAGTAATTACATTAAACTATAATCTTCCAAGATCTCCAAAAAATACTTCAGGTCTCCAAAATTAGTAGGTTAATCTTTAGCTACTCCTTCTCATCCGATACCAACTCTACCGTCTCATTTGGAGGGGAAAAACAGTAAATAGTGAGTCGAAACCCAATAAGGTACATACATATACGTAGTAAATTCTGTTATGCAGAATAGTTATGTAGATATGAAAATATTCAGAAACAGAAAAGGATATGAAAAATAGAGAAAGCATAATTTGACAATAATTAAACTTCAGAAATCAGAAATTGGTGCAGTCATACTTCAGAAAGTAGAATCAGTCTCAACTTTATAATTTATAGAAAATTTTATTTTTATCAGTAAAGGACCCTACCAGTAGACTCTACTAGTGAAGGGACGAATAATCAAGGATAGATTGTATTCACTCCACACAATTAAAGGCCAGAAATAGAAACAGAAGAATCCCACTCATGGGATCAGAACATAAATACTGGCCAGTAACAGTAACTGCCCCCTAGGTTAATATCCTGAGGAAGGGCGGATTAGTATAACTCTATGGACGGAGTTATCCTCGATTACCACCATAACGTTCTAAAGCATGTCGGAGACCTAACTTAATTGCATATCAGTCCCGGATCCAAAGTAATAGATCAGAAATATATTTCCTTATCATTTCTTAACTGAAAACCCATTTCAATTTCAGAATTCAGTCAGAAATTTCACAGTAACTCCTCAGATTTATTTTCAGAACAGGCGGTAACAGTTTATATCCTTCAGAAATTTAACAGTATAAATCAGTGTAGATTTCTCAAATAGAAATCACAAACTGGATATTATCACGTGACAAATTAACTTTTATATAATATAAATCTCGGATAAAATCATTAAATTTCCTTATTTTCACACTTAGGGTTTCACAAAATCTTTTGGACGACAAATGAACATCGAACACATGTATTTATACGAAATCAGAGGCATGTATATCAGTATATTTTAGTAAACACAAAATATATCGTATTAATCAGGAGAAATAGTCATTATTTATAGTAAAAAAGCATAACCATGGATTTAAAATATAAATACTATATTTGAGATGTTAAAACACTATAAAAATAGCAAATAACATCTGAAATACAATAGCCTGAGCTTGATCTACTGTTAATTTTATTCGGAGCGGATCAGAACGGGCAATTTTTCCTACCCTCTTCTCTTCTCCCCTTCTTCTCCCTCGTGCTGCTGCTGCTACTCTCCAAACCCCCTCCCTTCAATTTATACTGTGACGACCCGAACTCGAATCCCTAAACCCGACCCAGACCGTCACGGTAAAATCTCGAACCATCCGAAATCATTAATGATACGTTATCAAGCAACTTAAATGAATTCAATTCTATCATTAACACCATCAATAATCAATCATAAATATATCATTAAATAAATATCTATAACACCGATAATAAATTTCTTGAAAGAAAAAAAAATAACAATATCCATAATGTCAATTCCTCGGAATTAAAACTCTAATAAATATTCAACTGCGACAAAATCTCAGATCTTTATCATGGAAGCCTTAATCTCTGATATCACCTCTGTCTGGTGGCTACCGAATAGTCACCCGATCTATTTCCTCTCCTAATGTCAACCTGTCTAATTTAAAGCTAATAAAACATAAGGGTAAGCCGAATGCACAGCAAGTAAAAATAAACAATAATAGAGGAGTACAATAAAGTATCTCGGATGATAAAATAATGAATAAAACCAATCATAGTAGGTAATATGTCCACCACTGTCTGAGACTCAATAACATGTCGTGTCCACGACCCGAAGGCCACGTGAACAACTAAGTATCAAGGAAGCAAAATAGATTATATCGAATCCGATCATCAGTTCCATACGAGATCACAACTGGATAATGACAGCAGTCTCCATGGACCTTATTCTACCATAGTGAATCAAAGGCCGCGTATTTACGCCCCCAACGGTTGGGTAATGCAATGAGGTTATCAGTGGTATCCAACTATCCCTACAGTCCTCCCAGAGGCTATACCCATACCATACCGATACCACCTCCGATATCCCTCGCCAATGATATCCCTGATATCATCCTCTTTGATGGTCACCAGGTTATAGGCATCCCTCTCGACTCATTGTACGATATAACAGGAATCTAATTATCAGCTTAATTTAAGGTCACCGCTGTACGAGATAATAAGAATTTTCTCGGACCTTATTCTACCATAGTGAGCCAAAGGCCGTGTATTTACGCCCCCAACGGCTGGGTAATGTAACGAGATTATTGATGGTATCCAACTACCTCTACAGTTCTCCCAAAGGCTGTACCTGTAGCATTGTCGATACCACCTCTAATACCCCTCACCAATGATATCCCATATATCATCCCCTACGATGGTCACTAGGTTATAAGTATCCCTCCGCAATATCAATGGCCTCAATCCTCCGGAATGAAATCAGTATTGAAAAAGTATAGACTACTTTACGGTCCCACGGACTCCCATTCGTCCAGTTACCGTAGAGTCTTCGCACACTCTCATTTACTTATCCATAGAGTGCCAATAAAATATACACACACTACTAAGATTAACGCGAAGAATCATTTATAGAGTTTCATCAATGAGATATAGGAATTATCACGTAACCGATTAATATTATTTCAAGCGTGCCAACATACTTACATAATTCCATATAAAAATTTTCTACAATCAGCATACATCAATATAAATATGCGCCATCCCATATATATAATTATGGATATACATGCATAATTATACAATTATATATACACACACA
>JAODPA010066539.1:0-10884 GCA_025585075.1 Nepenthes mirabilis
TACAAATTAAAGATCAAATTTAATATTTAAGGGTAAAAAAAGATGACATTTGATCCAAACTATATAAAATGATATGTAGTGAGTTTACCCATGAATCGTAAATAGTGATTCATAACTTTAAAATATGTGAAAGTAATTACAACTCAATTTTTAATCGATGCATCATAGATTCAAGTTTTGAATAGATTCGGGTCAAGTCGATCGCCTTGAATCGAAGTTTCGAATAGATTCAAGTCAAGTTGATCGTTCTGGATTCGAGTTTTGAATAGATTCGGATCAAGTCGATAATTTGAGTTCAGTTTCGTCCACTGAGTCTGAATCCTGCACACCACAACTACGAACAAGAGGTCAGATGACAGCGGGATATTATCTCACAGAAAATATTCTGACGTTCAAGTCAGCAAACAACCTTCGAATTAAAAAGGTGAAAGTAAATGATGCACAAAGAATATAGAAAGTGTTTGTGATGGAAGGGTGCTTTCATTAAGAGAGGCTTTGGTGGCTTGTGATGAGCATTGGCTCTAAGCATTGTCAACATTGGGAACGTAGCGGCAAAAAGAGAGAGAGCGTTCGTCTTCTGAAAGGGTGCAAACTTTTCAACAAAAAGCTTTTTGTGGGCAAATGAGAGCGTGCCTTAGAGTGAGAACTCCATTACCTTTTATAGCCATTGTGCTACGACGTCTTCCTTGTACAGAAGGGCTCAATTCCCACGCTCTATTAGGATCACTACCTTTTCTGATGTGGAGCCTTATGGTAATAATGGTCGCTGGATTGATTACTTTCCTTTTGTGTTCTATAACTGTTAGGGTTTCCAACAAATAGGGAAAGAATTTTAGCGCCTTCTTTCTGGGATGCGCATTAAATCTGCTGATAACTGTTACAATAGAGATTGTCTTCTGTGGAGAGTGCAAAATTAGGGGAGAAGACTGTTGCTGGCCGAGAACGGACATGTGCGCTAAACTGGGCTTAGCCCACTTGATGCCTGGTCTTCAGACAACCAACCGATCATGCTTCCGATTAACAGAAGTATTAACCATTTTGGGGAGAAAGTTGTCCGTCCTACTCCTGAGTTTCTCCTATCTCATAGGCCTTTCGTCCGGTCAACGGTTGGCGTTGACCGTTTTGGTGTAAATAGGCCGATGTGGATTTGGATCGCTCCTCCTTTTTGGGCCAGCCAATTACTGGCATACCCATTATTAACCCCACATACTAGTGGTCTAGGACTCTAGCCTCCAGCATATTCAAGATGCGATGTGAGTGGTTAGGTTACCTGCCTAAGGTGACCGGGTGACACAACTGGCGATGACTCTTAGTTTGCTGATGGTGTTGCTTACAGTTGTTGACCGTAAAGTCAAAGTCTGGAAGACTGGTTAAGAAGCGTTGATCGGATTAGTTGACTGCCTTGGCCAAAATCCGAAGAATTTCTAAGGAAGTGTTGACCAAATTCATTGATCGTTTGGGCAAAAATTTAGAGAATTGCCAAAGGAAATGCTAACCGGATTCATTGACCGCCTGGGTCAAAATTTAGAGAACTGGTGGGATTTGAAACAACACCCCATCATGTTGCCGGATTGTCAGTCAAAAAGTTGGTCACATGTCAACATGTAGTGAATTTGCGATCCTGATAATTAATATATTAGAGGATCTGATTCATCTGCACCCTTTCAAGAAGCGACACGTGTCAACAATGATGGGCGCACATTTACGAGATGGCTCTCCTTCTCCAGCATTCACACACCTTTAAGTACTCCATCCGTTTCGTTTCAATTTTTTACGCTTTCCTTTCTGAAAATTTTTTAAGTGTTCTACAACCTTCTTGCTTCCATTTCCATGGCACCTTCTGTAACCCAGATTGTTTGGGTGATCAAAGCCAATGAAGTGAGAAAATTGTACATTGAGTACAATATTCCTACGGCGATCATCTTCAGAATGCCTGGCGAGGGAGAGAGGGCGTGCTCCTCTCCTGAGGGCTGTATCACCATATATGAGGTCCACTTGAGGAGTGGGTTACGTCTCCCAATTTCTGACGAGCTGCTGGATATTTTGATCGTCCTTCGGATCCCCATAACATGGTTTCACGCCAATGTTGTACGTTACTTGTATACACTTTGCATCTTTCTCCGTCAGCATTCAAAGCTGTTGACGGTGGAGGCAATTAGGGTGATATTTCAATTCGTCCAGGGTGGAGAGTGGGTGTCTCGGGCCCCACAAAGACTCCAAATCAGCAGTGCTATACATAACTTTCTGAAAAATTGGAAAAACCAGTTCTTCTATATTCATGTTGATACGACCTGGCCCTTGGCCAGAGATTGGGGTAGGGTGTCCGATATTTACATTGGGACACCCATTGTCGAGGAGACTGTCACAGTGGAGCCGCTTTTGAAACTGGTGGAGAGCCACCTTCCTGAGTTTCAGAGAAACCACTTGATTTCCTGTGAGGAGGCCAAAAAGGCACAATGGAAACCACCTTCTTCGATACAGAAGATGAAGGCGCTTTCCTGTAAGAGGAAGGCGGGCACCATTACAATCAGATCTGCCAACATGCCTTTTAGCGAGGAAGCAACCAGAGGTCCAAGGCAGAAGAAGGTAGCAACGGTGATGCTTTCTTCTTCTTCCTCCACAAAGCCAGTCTAGGTTATGGCTGGCTGGTTCACTAGGACTGAAGATAGCTTCGGTGCAAGCGGAGTTGAGGCTGCTGTGGAGGCATATAGGGCCAGGTTGTGCTCTACTATGAGCCGCGTCATTCTCGCTCTACCACAGCCTAAGCACTTGGCGGTGCTATCGAAGTTAACCATGGAGCCTTCAGTTGAGCAGGTTGTTGGGTTGGGTGAGGAGCCAGCTGCCGCAGAGCTCCTGAAAGTGCCTGTAGAGCTTCCCGTCGCACGAGCTGTTGAATTTATCCAAGGAGCCTGCTGCTGGTGAGCATTAAGAGGCACCTGAGGTGCCAACCGCTAGAGAGCCCCAAGAGGCGATTGGCATCAGTGTTGAGCTGACGGAGGAGCCTACCGCCGGAGAGCCTGTTGAGGTGGTGGGCTTCACTGTGAGGTGCCGGAGGAGTCTGCTACCAGAGAGCCTGTTGAGGCAGTGGACCTCAAGGCAAAGTTACAGTGGGAGAAAATTGCGAGTACAATTACCAATGGACTACACCAGTGGAACCTGGTGATCTCTAATCGAGATAAGGAGATCACCTGGTTTGATGAGAAGATAGAGTTGCTGAGAGCAAAGTACCAGAAGGATATAGCTACTCTCTAATCTGTGCTGTCAAGTCTGAAAGAGAAAGATGCAAGACTGAAAGAGGAGAACGTCCAGCTAAGAGAAGCTGTTCTGTCAAATCTGGTAGAGGAGAATGACAGACTAAAAAAGGAGAACATCCGGCTGAGAGAAGAAGCTGACTGGGCGATGAGGCGTATTGACCAACTCGCGGGACAGATGATATCACTGGATAACGAGTTGACTACTCGTATACGCCCCTAAAAGGTTTCTGATATGCTGATTGCATGGTTGTGGGAAGATGTAAACCTTTATCGGCATATTACACGGTTGGTTGACCCCAACTTTACAGTAGAATATCTTGACCTATCGAACCATTCTGCCCAGTGTCGTGAGAGCTTTGTTGGATAGTCTCGGAATGGTCAGGGGCCGCCACCTCCTCCTCTTGGGAGCTTTGTACCTCCGTAGATTTTGTACTCTTTCCTTTTTAAAATTATTATAATTGTACAGATTCAATCAATAAAATGGACGTTTTTCAATTACTGATATTCTGTGTCTTTGTCTTTGTTGCCGTTTTTCAATTACTTGTTCTTAAGTTGGTCGACAGATTTGGTGCGTTGCATGCAAGTTGGCCGTCTGCCTTTCTTGAGATGTTTGTGGCACTTTCTAATAGATATAAGTCCTAAAGTAGACATCAAGGTGAATCCTGATATCGGGTCAAGTCTGTTCTACACTCATACGTGAATAGAGGTTTGGTAGCGCTGATCAAGTGTAAACTTAGATGGCCAGCTTTTGGACGGAGTGCTTTTGCTCCTATCAACCGTCGTTAACTGACCACGTTATCTCCTTTTGTAGAAAGTTGTCACGTATGCTGTTTAAGCTCCTAAGAGTTTGACCATGAACAGGCCATTTGAATAACTAAGGTTTAATTCGACCGTTAATAGACCGCTTGGATGAGTATGGTTTAATTACGACTGCTTATAAGCCGCTTTGATGACCAGGATTTAATTATGACTACTTATAGGCCACCTTGATAACCAGGGTTTAGTCACGACCGCTTATGGGCCACCAAAATTACCAAAGTCTAGTTATGACCGCTTATAGGCCGCCTAGATGACTGGAATTTAGTTACGAGTATGTAAAAATTTACCCGACTTAGGGATAGTTTAGGTTGTATAATCTTACAAACAGACACACATGCATATGAAACAGAGAAAGAAAGAAGAGACAACACAGTGCAATAGAAAAAATATTCTTTTATCAACAATAAACATTATGTACATTTACAAGTATACATATGGATGATCTACTTGTGCTCTTATTGGAAGTAGTACTTGAGGTGGATCGTGTTCCACGTTTATGGAACCAACTTGTCGTTCTGGGTCCAGACTTTATACACTCCATTCCGCAGAACGGCTGAGGCTAGAAAATGGCCTTCCTGATTCGGAAAAAGTTTATTCTAGTTAGCGGTATTGCCCGCAGCCTCGATACCTCGTAAGACCAAATCTCCAACATTGAATTATCGTGCTTTTACCTTCTTATTTTAAAGGCGGGCGACTCGTTGTTGGTCGGCCACTGTCCGCATCCTGGTTGCGTCATGGTTTTCTTTCAGCAAGGTTAGGTATTCCCTAATTTTCTGGGAGTGACCTTGTGGGTCGAATGACTCGACTCTAAAACTTGAAAATTCGATCTCAATAGAAATTACTGCTTCAATCCCGTAGTAAATACTAAAGAGTGTCTCACGAGTTGGCTCATTTGGAGTAGTCCAATAAGACCATAGGATAGCGGGAAGCTCGTCGACCGAGGAGCCATATGCGTCCTCCAACTTGATCTTCAAACTGTGGAGTTGCGTACAATTTATAACCTCCACCTATCCGTTCGCTTATGGGTACGCCACCGAAGTGTGGACCAATCGGATGCCCAGACTAGTACAATACTTGATGAAACGTTTCCCTGAGAATTGGGTTCCGTTGTCAATCACGATAACCTCGAAAACACCAAATCTACCGACTATACTTTGGCGAACGAACTCTAAGGCATTGTGCTTTGCGATCTTCGTTAGCAGACCGACTTCGACCCACTTTGTGAAGTAGTCGATACTCATAATAATGAACTTCCTTTACCCAATTGTAAAGGAAAATAAATCAAAAATATTGAGCCTCCACTGCACAAAACGCCAAGGAGCTTGAAGATACTTTAATTCTACGGGTGGCTAGTAGTGCAAATTGTTGTAAAACTAGCAATTCTCACATTTCTTTACGAACTCAAGGGAGTCTTTCTTCTTCGTCGGCTAGTAGTAACCCTAACATATGATCTTGAATGCTAGGTTTTTGGCGCCAATATGTAATCCACATATCTCAAGGTGGATTTCACTCAAAGTGTAGTCGGCCTCCTTAGGAGTAAGGTATCGGAGGTATGGAGTCAAGTAACCACGGTGATATATCCAGCCATCGACCACGGTGTACCAGCCGCCCGTCTTCTTGATCTGCTTGGCTTCGTCCACGTCATCAGGTAGTGCTCCATCCGCTAGATACTTTTGGTAAGGTGTCATCCAGTTTTCTGCGTCAGAGATTTGTATTGCTTCCTGTTTCTTAATATTAGGGGTGCTCAAGACCTCCTGCATGTCCCTCGTGTACTACTCTGGGTTCTTGACTGTAGCTGTTCGGACAAGTTAGTCGGCCTTCCAGTTCTTAATTTTAAAACATGGACCAAGGCCACCTTGTCAAATCTCAGGGTGGCGTCCTTCAGCATTCCCAAATATTTAGCCAAGTGAGGGTTACAAGCATCAAAATTCCCATTAACCTGGATGACGACCAGCTTAAAGTTGCTGTAGACGGTCAGTCGTCTAGTTGAGCACTCTTTGGCTAGTCTTAACCAACCAATAAGGTTTCGTACTCGGCAACGTTTTTTGTGGTTGAAAAGTCGAGTCTAAGAGAATACTTCACCTCAAACCCATAAGGGGTCCTCAGGACCACTCTGGCACAGTTGCCCGAGTATGTAGACGATCTGTCTACGTTGAGGGCCCACTATGACTCTTCTTTGTGCCGTTCTGCATCCTCAATGGGCTGTTCATCTCGAATTGGTGTCGTAATCTCGATGATAAAGTCTGCCAGACTCTACCCTTTAATGGCCGATTTGGGCTAGAATTCAAGATCAAACTCTCCCAATTTGATAGCCCACTTTACCAGCGGTTCAAAAATATCGAGTTTTCAAAAAATACTCTTCAGAGGCTGGTCGGTCAGAACTACTATGTGATGAGCCTAAAAGTAAGTTCTCCGCATTTAGGAGAAGAAGATAAATGCCAAGGCTAACTTCTCTGCACTTTGGTAGCACGTCTCTGCGCCGGTCAACATCTTGCTTGCATAGTAGACCCGCCATTGAGAGTCGGAGTCCTAATATATGAGGACAGAGTTAATGGCCACCTACAATATTGCCAATTAGAGGTATAGCTCCTCTCCATCCTTAGGCGACGACAAAAACGGTGAACTGGCCAGGTACTACTTTAATTCGTCGAAGATTGCCTGGTATTCTGCTACCCACTAAAATCCATTAGCTTTCGTCCCCCTTAGAGTTTTAAAGAAAGGCTGGTACTTGTCCTCCGACTTAGCCAAGAAGTAGGATAAGGCTGTAAGTTATCCGATTAGCCACTGGATATCTCTAACAATTCGTGGCGGAGTCATATCCGTGAGGGCTTTGATCTTTTTCGAGTTTACCTCGATCCCTTGTTGAGAGACAATAAAACCCAAGAACTACCCTGAGGATACTCTGAAAATGCACTTAGAAGAATTCAGCTTCATTTGATGCGCGCAGAGTATCTCGAAGGATTTAGTCAAGTCGCGAATATGATCATTGGTGGTCTAGCTCTTGACGAGCATGTCATCGACGTATACTTCCGTATTGTGGCCGATCTGCTTCTTAAACATCTTGTTCACGAGCCTCTAATAAGTGGCATCCGTATTCTTCAGACCAAATAATATAACCTTATAGTAGTAGGTGTCTTGGTCCATTATGAACGAGGTATGTTCCTCGCCCTTTAGGCTCATCCGGATCTAATTGTAACCCGAATACGCATCCATAAAATTTAGCAGCTCATGTCCAGATATTGAATCCACCAATAGGTCGATCCTGAGTAAATGGAAGTTGTCTTTTGGGCAAGCTTTGTTAATGTTGGTGAAGTCAGCGTACATTTGTCATTTTTCATTGCTTTTCTTTACTAGGATAACTTTAGAGAGTTAATCTGGATACTAGACTTCTCTGATGAAGTCGATATCCAACAAATTCTTCACTTCCTCCCAGATGGCGTTAAGTTTCTCCATGGAGTAGTTCATCCATTTCTACCTGATGGGCTTACGGTCAAGATCAAGGCCTAATTTATGGATCATTACTCCGGCCAGAATCCCAAGCATGTCAGCATGAGTTCACGAGAAGATATCAGTGTTCTGTCGTAAGAATGTGGTCAGCTCGTCGCGTAGTGTCCAAATGAGTGAGCCTCTGATTTGCACGCACCTCTCCGGATCTTACGGATTCGGTTGGATTAGATCGATAGCCTCACCAAACTGCACTTGCTGTAGAGTTGCTTTGTCTCTCCGGATCTTACGGATTCAGTTGGATTAGATCGATAGCCTCACCAAACTGCACTTGCTGTAGAGTTGCTTTGTCTCGATGGTTAAGTTCTCTTACCGTCTTGGTGCCGCCACGTGGTGCGATCTGGGACTTATAACATATCCACCCAATGATTTGGTCACCCAGTACTTTGCCTATACTACAGGCTATCGAGAACTTCATCTTTAGGTGCGATATTGACGTGACAACTCTGAATGCTGTTAGACACGGGCAACCCAGCATAGCATTGTACATGGAGGGCAGGTCAACAACCAAGAATGTGAGTATACAACTCACCATTCTTGGGTATGTGTCCAGGTGACCTCCAACTGAATTGCTCCTTGGACGGCCACTGGCTTGTTGTTAAGGCCATAGAGCGGGCCTTCAGCAAGTTTCAACAGACTCTTTTTTAAACCTAGTTCAAAATACATATCAAGGTAAAGAAAATCACATGAACTTTCATTATTAATGAAGATTCGCTTTAATTAGTAGTCAACGCTACCGTCCGAAATAAGTGCATATACAACAAGAAAATTTGTATGAGAGAGATTATATGTTCCATGTCATTATCACAAAAAATAATGACACTGTCTTCAGTGCGCTGCTTCTTCTGCTTAGTCTGTTGCTCCTTGTGATCCGTTGGGGTCTTGGCAGGTCAAATTGTGATCATGTTGACGACTCCAACCGCGACCAGATTTTGAGACTGAGAAGTCTCTAGTTCTTCCCCACCAGAGGTGCTAAAACTCTATCCAGGGTTCCTAACCAGCTTAGTGAGGTGGCCCCTCCGAATGAGCTCATTGATCTCCTGCTGAAGCGTCTTACAATCTTCTATGCAGTGTCCGAAAGATCGATAAAAATCACAATATTTGGCTGAATTTTCTCTCTCCGCTTTCTTAAGTGGTTTTGGCTACTTAAAGAGTTTCTTCTCACTGATCTGTATGATGACGTTAGAGCACGTGTCGATTAGGGTGTCAGGTTGATCAGCTTGTAATCCTTTCGCTCTGGTGCTCAAATCCTATGGTGCGTTTTGCGGGAGCAATTGCCACCGTTGTGCTTCCTCTTTCCCTCTGCTGGAAAAAAGTGAGGCTATTCGGTCCGCTCGAGACGCTTAGCCTCGTTGGACTCTTCTACTGCAGCATAGGTCCTGGTGATAGAATCCGCCTCTTAAGAGGTCTGTAAATTCTTATGCGCCAGGTGCCTAAAGAAGTCCACATGTGTTAAAGTAGAGATGAAACTGTCAAATTTCATCTCTTCTGTGAATTAGGGATTCCTCTCACTCTACTACGAAGCGATCTAGGAACTTCTACAAAATTTCTCCTTACTTTTGCTTGATATGGAAGAGGTGTCAAGGCTACTTCTTTTGTCAACAGTTGGAGGCGTATAATACTATATGGTAGCGGCAGGAAATTCTTTGGCCTTAAATTGGAGTATTCAGGGACGAAGGGTATCACGAATCATTATTCTTTGCAACACAACACAAGACACAAGAAAAGGAAGATGTGTACGAACGAAATATCCAGCAACAAGAAGAAGGAAAAGGATTGAATAGAGGAACTCCCGAAACGGCGTAATCAATACTTCAAGTCACACACTCCCATAATCCTTTTTTTCTTTTCGGAGAATTCCCTTCAACTAGTCATGTTATTGTTATATTAAATAGATAAATACAATATTGTGGAGTTGAAAGAAAATGTCCAAATACATGTCTTATTTTTTTCCAAAGAGGTCAGTGAGCTCTCTGAAGCTCTATCAAATCAGATAGGAGACGATGGAACCAAATGCAGACATTTTCCTTCAACGTAAGAGGGAAGCAGTGGTACATCGCTATATCCCCCAACCCTTGTAGACTCAGATGGGTGTAAAAATAATCGAGGTGATCCATGGAATTAGCACTCCCATCGTAATAGTCAAGAGTTGGTATCTTAAACTTGGCTGGCATGGGACGGTTTAAGATCTCCGCCGTGAAGGGAGATCTATCTAGATCTACAGCGTGTTCGTCATCCTTGAACACGCGGGAGAAGATATTCTCCACCCTTAAATCTGTGTGGGCGGCATTGCCAGTTCTTTTGAAGTTGACGTAGGTTCTCAATTTCGTCCTTTCTCTAGCGTGGTGAGTAGTCAGCCAGCTACTGCCAAAAGTGTATCTAACGATCCTGGAAGCTCCCTCCTAAGCCTAATGCCTGGTCTCCGCCTGAGAATATTGGGGATTTGTTCGCTCTAGACTCTCGTCCAAAGTTCTGCTACCTAAACGTCTTTCAAGCCTTAAACTGCTCTGGGCATGTGAGGCCTCTGGAGTTTGAGTGTCGCTTGACTTCTTGGTCCTTTAAGATGGCTTCTTCTTCTACCCTCCTCTTCTAGAAGCTAGAGCAGGGACTGCCGTGGGCGGAGCCCCCTACTTCGTATTTTCTTGACAGGCTCAGAGTATTTGAAGCATTTGATTCATGTTATTTATTTATTCCATCAGGTTCTAAAAAGTTAGGCGGATACTCCGTTGACCACCCTCTTGACCAGGTTACCAGCAGAGTGGTCCTAGTCGGGTGTGGCCGCGTCTCTTACGGGACCACTAGCTTATGCTCTGGTGTTCACCATTTTGAAGGATAAAATTAATTGTAGAATTGAACAGGGAAGCTATTGTGAAAAGTGGTAGTCTTTTCGTAAGTTTTTTACAGACGACACCAATGATGCGTTTTACACCTAAATTTTAAACATATTTGGGTCAAGTCGATCGTTTTAGCTGACTCCATCCATTGAATCTAGATCCTACACACCATAACTACGAACAAGAGGTCAGGTGGCAGCGAGCGATTATCTTACCAAAAATATTCCGACACTCAAGTAAGCAAATAGCTTTCAAATTAAGAATGTGAAAGTAAAGTATACACGGTGACTGCAGAGAGTATTTGTGATGGAATGGTGCTCTCATTGAGAGTGGTTTTAATGGCTCGTGAGGAACGTTAACTCTAAGCATTGTGTTTGTTGGGAATGTAGCGGCAAAGAGTGAGAGTGCGTTCATTGTTAGAGACATTTGTCTTATTGGCATATTCCGTGACCATATGTATTATTTTATTGATG